>JAPESX010000408.1:0-18873 GCA_029590615.1 Nemania bipapillata | reverse complement strand
GGGTGGTTGGTGGCGAATCCTGGGCGACCCGGAGCTTCAGGAGCGGAGGCAGGCTAGGCTGGGAAAGACCCTAAGCCAGACATCCTTGACACCACTAGAGCGCAACGCTATCCAGATGGAAGTTGTCACGACTGTGGTTGTGGAGGATGATAGGAATCGGGGTCCACAGGGGACACCTCGGACGAGCTCTACATCGGCACCATTAAATAGAGACACTTATCGGATGCATTAATGCATAAGGATCGGCGGCATAGTTGTTTGCATACATCATGATACCCCTCAATGTACACAAAATTATTAGAAGTAGCGATTGATACCGATCATGACAACTAATCATGACATCGGACGATAATTGGATGACGTTGTATGACATACACTATTCCCATGTTTCCCCGGCCAGCATGACTCGAGTAGCTACCAAGCGCTTGATATAGTTACATCACTAAGTCATAGCCTATCACTCTCGATGGATTTATCTGAGGTTCTTCTCAGTATGGCTCGACCTGATAGGAAGTACTCCGTAAGGCTTTAACTAGGTCAGATCTTGGTTGTGAGCCAGTATTCGAGGTTTATTACAATACCACTGTTTTAAGAATATTTTCATTATTTATGAGCCTAATTTGGACCTAGATACGACTCTACGGGCTCTATACACTAGGCACTTGTGGCTTTATAATTGCCTTTAATCTGTGGTAGCTATGTCCAAGCTAATGCCATGCCAGTAGCTGTGCTAGTCCTACTGAGATTGGTACCAGTCTTGACAGCTATAACTTAGTGTTCGTACAGTTTTGCTTCTTATAATGTGCCGAGTCCTAGTTAATAATTTTAGCGAACTACAGGGGTCAATGAACAACCCAATTTATAAATCAAGTTCGTAGAAAGTCATACAATACTTAAGATAATTAGCCCGGGTGTGGTACGCAATCACAACGCAGACTAAAGTGACGAACAATATGTTCAACCCTGAAATTCGAGGTGTCAACTTGATTCCGGTCAGTTTCGCTACCTATTATTGGACGAGCTAAGATCTGATTATAGAAACAAGTTACAATTGATTCCAGTCTCGTGCGGGGTTGTCGTAAGCCTTGAGATTAAAGATTCGTTAACTCTTCGACACTCCTAAGTCTATTATGGCGGTGATATGAGCCCGGATGTGATCGATGCACTGCAGTATTGTAGAGAAGTCACAGGATGAGACTACTAGAAAATATTAAACGCGGTTTTAAAGCCCCTGGCCCTAAAGAAGATGGTTCTTCTCGTGGTGAAAGAGCATCACTCCTCGTTCTACTGGGTAAGGGGCTAGGACCTGCAGGTTCTATAATACTTCACGAAGGACAAGATGCTGTCGTAAGACTTCTCCTAGCAGTGCTGAAGCCTCACTGCAAGGAAGATATTTCATCGGGCTAGAAGCAATGTGCCGCCTCGACTGTTGGAAATCCTGAACACCTACCCTTAGCGATACACCAATCGGGTGCTTTTATTCGCAAACCGGTACTACCTCTTTCTAAGTTTGGGCTCTACCCATAGTTGAATGAATGTGTGCTTAGATTGTTAGCCAAAGAGCGAGACTAAAGAAGGTGCTATATATATGTTTTTCCTGTTCCCACGTCTATGATGTTGGATCGATAGACTCGGTGTCGATGATAATGATCTAAGGATCATTTGGGACATTGTCGATTTGTTCGACGCATCAGAATTGACATAATGTGGTGAAATCACTATAGGTGTCCATACAAGTAGTGAGTGTGTCTCTGCCTTTGGTCCTGGCAATGGGCCCTTCCTTGCTGCCTCGAAATATGAAGTCACTTATATCTCAATGAGATACAGATTTCCCAGCCCTACGAAACGATCAATAGAGTAAGAAGAAAGTTGCCGAAATGGAATGTCTCTCTCTTGCAAGCAATTGCAAGCTTCCTGCGGTGTCTTCATGATAATATGAAACTGGAAACATCCTTTCCGAAAAGCACGAGGCTCGATTGTAGCGGTCTCTTCGCTAAAGCTTATCTAGCTGCACAGGAGCCAGTCGTAAGCTGATCCACAAACAGACAATAACATTGATCTGCAGGATAATCAAAGTTTAGGCAATCATAAGTGGCACCGGTGCAGGCCTGCCCTGTAACGTGGCACGCGCGTTTCCATAGCGGCGTCGACAAGCTCCTGAGCACAATATCGGACGAGTCGAGAAAATCGCGGCACTCCGTGCTGCCTGAATCGCGAGCCTTGGTGATGTGTTCCGGCTTGATGACCCAAGGGTCCGCAACATTGCGACCATCGACACCCTTCCAGACGCTTTCAAGATGGGCTCGGTTCTCCTCTGGCGATTCAGCAATCACGCGGGCGAGAACCGCTGGCGAGGCGGGCACGAACCCTAGGACTTCGTTGTTCGGCCCCAGGGAACGCGCAACACCATCGTCAGCTAGGTGGAAGTAGCCCCTTCTATGGACGGGCAATGCGCCTATTCGCTGCTGGTACTCTTCATACTCAGCGTCCGAGTCTAGGGCAGTCTGGATATTTGATACGTATTGTTAGCTGACAATTTGGAACTTTTGCTTGGAATAGGAGGGTCTACATACCGGCGCTACCACTGCTATGGCAAGACTTGCGAATAAACCAGCCAGAAAGACATATGACAACGAGGATTTCATTTTGACAATGAGATTTGGTATCTCTGATTGTTCGATGTATGTGGTGTTTGGTGCGATTCACTGTTTCTTGCCGTATAAATAATTAACATCAAATGGAGAGGAATTTAGCTATTATTTATATTTCCTAGCACTGGAGGCAACACGGTCATGATTGAAGATGAGAATATGGTGGCGTTGCTTCTATAGTCGCAATTGTCATGTATTGTCTCGGTAACTATTGCATTGTATTGGCAAGTGTTGCATTCCCAGCGTGTACAGCATATGCTGTCGTCAGCCACCATGCTCGTAGCCAGTGATCTCCCATCCGAATAGCCGTTCAAGCTCAAAGTTCTTGCCAAGTGCGCCATGAAAGCCACGATCAACAACATGATATGAGCAACACCGAAAAATATGACTCCTTTAGGACCTCTTTGTCCAATTTTTCGCATTCTCTTGCCGGATGTTAGGCTCTTCCAGCAGTGTGTTGCCGGCATTTCTAGAGATAAACAACAGAGATAATTCCCTCGCGCTGTAGTCTAGTTCGCAAACACCTTACAGTTTGGGCCCCTTAGCAATTGGTTAGCTAAAATCAGCGGTTTCCAACTGATAGGGGCTTTCAATCTGCAGACGTAGATGAGGATTTTGTCACAAGGACAGAATATCTGGAGACTTGGGGATTATATTATATTCCTATTACTCTAGTCATCGGCTCCGGCTTCGAGGGGCCTCTTACCCCCTAGAATACTCCGAGAGGGGGATGGAACCAAGCTGGATATATACATGCTTAGTGTTTCATACTGTATCGGAGCCCCCTCACTAAGTAGACCCGTACGAGGCGTTGCTTTTAACATCTATTAAAAGCTTGACTTGTATTATTTATATATTGAGTTCGATGTCATCAAGTGATGAGATCGTCGAGAAGCCCCAGGTCAAATCATATCGGTCTTAGGCTTGCCAAGCACTGAGGATTGGCTAGCTCCGGTTGCTAGAGATAATTGAACTACCTTGCTAGGACCTGCAGCTTCTAAGGGCAAATCCAAACCGTGGTGAAAGAGGTCTCTAGTGGGGATGGATATGACCGGAAACTCTCTGCCTTGAGATATGAAAGTGTAGCAACTTAATTTGATTCTGGACTATAGGACTCTTGAGCAAATTGTACCCGAATAATCTTGACTCTGGACCTGTCAAGTTTAACGGCATTACAATGATTTGAATCAACGTGTCTAGAGCAGCCTTGTTAGTAAGCACACACTCCCGTCCACGACAATAATAATACCTCATACTCAGCATTAAATAAATGTGGCAATTATTAGATAACTAGAACAATTGAGATGTTAATAGCCAGGAGACCAGCCTAGGCGGTTAGGTGAAGCAATAACTATATTGAGGCTATCATATCAAAATATCGCCTCCAAATGAGATTAGATGGTGCTATGCCGTGTGTAGGTACCACCTCTTTAAAGCCTACTGAGGCTTAAGGAGAGTTGTGCCTCAATTAGTCGGTCACTAAATTATTTCCCTCAATCCAGTCTGGCCATAGTATACCTAAACATCGAGATTACTTGAATGTCTGGCTACAACGTTACTTAACGCCTAAGGTATTATATTTCCTGGTTATGTATAATTTATTCGTGTAAATAGTTTAGTCAATAGTTCGATTTGTTTGTCGATACCCACTCACAACAATATGTCATTCAAAGACGTCCCATGGCGAAGCAATATGCATTGCCACCTGCGTAAGCCACAATGTAGGAGTTCCGGTTCTAGCGCAGGGTGAGACAGTTTCGATTTGTCGGTAAATCTATTGCAAGAATAATGTAACGAGGTCTTTAAACGTCTTAGAAGAGTCTGAAGGGTGGGGTGTGAGCCTCCCGGATACAGGATCTTCCTGGCCGAGGAAAGCAGGAAAGAGGAGCTTATGGGCCCTTAGAAGCTGAGGGGAATCATACGCTGAATATGACTACTCCAAGCCCTTGAGTTTACGTGTATTCATGAGAAGGTTATTTACTATCTCCCCAAAGTCCGGGTACGCACGCATTCAGCCTGGAAGCTAGAATTTCGAGGGTACAATGGGAGAATCCTGATTTATCTACCTGCTTGATATATGCTGACTCGTCACACTTAGTCGTTGTTAAAGCTAATTAAAACTGTCTAAGCTATTTAAAACAAGCACACCAATGGAAGCACTCTGGTATGGGAACTAAGGAGGGCTCTGGAGTATAGCATACCGAGCACTTATCATGATATATGAGTGACTTGTCTGTGAACTCCCACTATCTGTGTATAACTTACTCACTCGTTGAAAGACTTCCTTTGATATCAAAAAAGTCTCCCCTCGCAGCGGGTTGTTCATCTCTACCATTTTACCAGCGGGGGTAACGGGAGGGACGGCAAACCTGAAATGGCTTGAATAGGGATAATTCGAGGAGCCCAATTACCTCACAGAGTAGGATTTTAACTATATGAGGCATAAAGGCCACATAGAAGTCCCTGCGGCCTTCGCGGTGGACATGTCAGGCCTCCGTATATGGGTAGATGGCCTTGGATCCTTCCGTATGGCCGGGGGAGGAGTTGAAACTCGATACGGCTGCTGAGCCTTTGCACATACCGTAGTTAATATTAACTAGTAACATGCCGCCTATGCATAAGCCCTCGATGTTTGGAGGCCTACGGCTTAGAAAGGAAGAGATATGTCGTATCGATCAATTGCCATTTTTGATCATAAATACCAGACTATGTCTTTTGAGTTAGTTAGCTGGTTAATACCAAGCCACTACTTGGGTGACCTAGCTCTATATTGGTCACGAGATAGTTTCTCTTCTGTAATCCGTTAGCTGATATCGATATCGACGAGCCAACATAGCGGCATCATCATTTCCCGCGGTGGGGGCCGCCGTCTGTTGAGGAGCGATCTAGAGAGTTGCTGGCGCCACGTAGTGCTCCTATCGCTGCATAGCGACGAATCTAGTATTCGAGCAGCAGCGGATCACATGCATTGGACAATTTTCGAGATCTGCGGTTGGAGGAGTGCTATGCGGCTTCTATTTCGAGCGGTGATGAACGTGTCATGTCGTGACTTAGACGCAGCTCTCGCGAAGACCCGCAGCGGCTACGTCTACCCGCCTATGCGTACATTAGCTCAGTAATAAATATGAAATAACGGAGATAAGAAGGGGCTCTCTATATATACATACTTATGAGGTCTTTAGTATGCTTGTTTATAGGTACCCAGGCGGAGAGTGAGGCCAATGACGGTGGAGATATGCGGTCGACAGAGATGGCCGCGGCCGTCTGGTGAGGGGTATTCGAGGGTTTTTGTTCAATGCCAGCATATATGTCTACCTCACACATACATACATTCATTCACCTCAATGCTGAGTAGCAGCTTATGACACAATTCATAATCGTGTCTCTATTATAGTCTAGGTTTAAGCGAGCGGAAAGCTTGTTTGCCTCGTCATGTTGGTTCTCGGAATTGGACCCTACCGGCATGACCCCCCGGACGGGTGTGATTCAAAGTCGACGTCTAGGCGGCCTGCGGTGCAACACCGAAAGTCCGCTCAGGACTACCTTATCCATGCTGTCTGCATTCGGCGCGTGGGCGACGGGTCTCCTTCTCGATGTGGACAGCCTCGCCCCGGGATGGGCTTCAAGCGAGCGCTGGGGGAGGCTTGAAGCGGCATCCTCCTGAGCATCGTATTGGTCCCGACAGACCTGTGACCGGACCCCCTGGACGGTTTCGGTAGTTCGCATTGTCGAGTGGGCGCAGGATTCATGCTCGACATTTCCGCTGCAGTAGTGCGTGCTGCTGTACATACGCACTCAAGACACAAGCAGCGAGACACACAAGACCCAGGACCCAAGACCCAAGACCCAAGCTGCTGTCTCCCCACTGACTTGCCAAGTCCGACTAGCGCCGACGATGGTCTTCAAGGTGAACCTTACTGTATGGGGACCAATCACTGCCCTCCCTTTCTCATAGCATACGACCTAATTAAGACGATGATTTTGCCCATACTAGTGTAATTTGGCGCGTGGTCTGGAATTTGCACGCTAACATAGCTATCGAACTACTAAAAAGATATTTGAAATACTTAAATGGCGTCCGCCGCCGCTGTACATCATCTGTAAGCCCCGTAAGCGATACGACGGTGTCGAAGGGTAAGGTAAGGGAAGGGAAGAGAGAGACAATAAGAGCCTGGGGGACGACAAGATTAAGTTTTGCCCCCGCTATAGGACTAGGCTAATAAGCTTGATTATTAAGATAAGAGCAAATCCCAACCAACCTGCGCGGTACTTCTTCCTCCACGAACGTTACTGATCGTTCGTCTATGTTGAGATGAAGTGGGTAACAACGTCTATTCTGTACCTAAGTCCTACACACTGCGCCCGCCATACTGTACGTAACTAGACCCTTGGCATACTACATCGCAAGCGTGCTATATAGTACATACATACATATACCAGTAGTAGATGTGTCCGTATGTACTCTTTATGTAGATTCATAACGTGGCGGTGAAAAGCTCACACTGGATAGTTAAGAGGGTTAATATCTAGATGTGGATTGAGAATGGATGCTAGCTGTTATTACAAGGACTTAATTTACGAGTCGTCGAAATGAAGCGCGGATGCAGCGCACGTCGCGTGAAGAAATTTATATGTACGTAGATTATAGTACCTGGGTCTGACAGTCTGGCACCATTGTTATGACCGGCACGGCACGGCCTCATGGTAACGAATGGGATCGCCAGCACCTTACATGCTTATATACCTGCTGGGACGCACGTCGACGTGGAGCAGGCTTCAATGTAACCCTCCCTCCACAGGGCCCCCTGACGTTCTAACGGGGCGTGAGATTGTCTACAGGAGACCCCCCCCTTTTGTCCCCTCTGCCGGGTCCACGGATGAAGACCTCCTCCCCCTCTATAGTATGTACATTATGTTGGCGCCGCCCTCGGGAGCGTACCGTCATATGTACGTTTCTAGAATGATACCTAGCTTTTGGGAATGGGATCTTCCGTCACAGCGCCAAGACAGTCGAGACTGATGCGCGAGAGAGGATCCGTCTGTTTCTTGCAATGAAACTGGCTTATTACGTACGCATGGCGTTTGTACTCCAGAGAAACCGGAAAGCGAGATGTTTTACATAGATATACTCTTTTTTTTGATTTGGTTTTGATATCCAGAAAAGTAGCTAATCAATGCTTGGTATCTATACCCCAGAACGCCACCGTCATGGCAGCGTTAAAGCAACGCGAGATGAAATCAATGATCAAGTCGGGCACCAACGACAAAATAATACTAATAAAAAAGACCATCTCCTGCGCCATACCTATGCATGAAATGTGACTTGTGTAACTTGTTCCCCTCCCCATTTTCCCCTTCCATGTGGTGCCCGCTCCCGAATCCAATTCTCCCATGTAAGAGGATAGAAAAAACAGCCCCTGGCGCAAGCCGGCGTCGCGAAGACGTACTTAGAACATTTATATGAGACTAATGATTGGTAAGAGATAGAGGGTCATGGTCCAAACACACCACCACCGCCAAGTAGTGGCGTCATCTTTGGGGGCCTTCATGGAGAGCACCCGGTATGTGGTCAAGGCCCCTGTCGCGGCCGGGACTATGTAACCGTACGGCCTGAGGTCCCAGAAGAGGAGGCAGGCAACCGACCAAAAGACCACGAAGAAGGCGATGGAGAGGCGTGAGAACCGGTCGCCTATCCAGAGCGCGATGGTCTGGCGCCCGCGGGTCCTGTCTCCTGCCTGGTCCTTGAGGTCCTGCACTTGCATGGTCGTCAGGATCACAGCGCTGATCAGGGTCGTCCAGATCCAACCTCCGCGGCTGATGTTGATGTCCGTGTACTCGCCGCCCCCAACGGCAATCTCCAGCGAGGCGCTGTTGAACATGCCGTAGGCGACTGAGATGATCAGGTCGCGGACGACCTCGTCGCCACCCCGGATGTCGTTGTACATCCACGTGAGGATCAGGATGAAGAACCCCNTGCCTCCAGACGCCGAGCATGTAGTTGAACAGCAGGACCAATGGGATCGCCACCAGCAGGGCGCGGCGAGCCTCGGTGGCGCTGACCTTGCCCGTGGGGATCGGGCGCCACGGCTTGTTGAGTAAGTCCTCCTCTATAGACTCGGGCGATCGCTGGTTCGCGAGGTCGAAGATGAAGACGCTGTACCNAGTTGAAGGCCAGCACGAGGGGGAAGCGCCAGAGGATCTCGAGGGCCGTGGGCGGCTGCTGGAAACCGTCGGTAAGCATAGAAGCGGCAAATGCCCCCAAGACGCCAAACGCCGTGTTGGGGATGACGAACGTATCGAAATTGCTCTCCGTGAACACCCATATCAGTTTGGGGATGTAGGCAATCTTTCCTACGGCTGTCTTAGAAC
Source organism: Nemania bipapillata (assembly GCA_029590615.1). NCBI lineage: Eukaryota > Fungi > Ascomycota > Sordariomycetes > Xylariales > Xylariaceae > Nemania > Nemania bipapillata. The sequence goes on along the minus strand of JAPESX010000408.1, from coordinate 9,853 downwards.
CGAACTCGCTCCTCTCCGGAGCCTCGAGACAGGACTGGGCACATTTCTCGAGTAATGGCGTCGTCTGGGCGTCTTGCTCGACGCTAGTGGGATGCGTTGCCCCCATGGTCAACGAGTGGACTATTCTGTACGCCAGATGACTACGTAAGTGTCTGAAGGCGATGCGAAAGGCGCTGAGTCTAGCCCGCCGACGAGAAGTTGTTGTGTTTTGTTGTTGACTGTCCCGGGTGGGATGGATGGGTGTATAGATATGGATCAATAGTAGCTCACATAAGGCGCTGAAAGGGATCTCCAAGGCTTAGAAGCAAGCGCAAGCGTCAGCGTCGTCTTTAATAGTGCAGTATATAACATCAAGGGTAGATGGCGCGGGAGCTATTGGTAGGATCTGGCCGTGGATACTCCTAGTATTATATATGTAGGTATGTGGTCCCCTTGGCGCATCAGGTTATCCTGTACACTCCGAGACTGTCGTTGTTTTTATCACTTGTAACAATTCTATAGTAGTAACAAGCGAAACCACCGAACTTATGCAAGTCTTTCCCGTCGAGGGACCACAACGGGGATGATACGCAGATACAGTAGGTATACCTACATATACTGACTACACAACCTAGTCTGCCGACAGGGTCCTTGGTTACTACACGTGAAATGATGTAGTTAGCATCGACTACGTGTGGGTCGAGCTATTAACGCCTGCAGTTGTTTGATTTTGATTTTGAATTGTGAGCTAACACCGAAGATGCGTAGCGTACGAGGAGAGCGAGAGCGGCCGGTTCGGGTTGTTGAGTTGTCTGCTCTGTGGTCTGATTGTTATTTTATTTTGGTTTTATTTGCCTTGTTTTCAAGTGCACCTTTTTCCGTGTAATCTTTTTTATCATCATTTTGTTTTGCTCGGGTTTGCCCCTTCTTATCCCACCCCCTCCTATTTGACCCCATCTTCTGCTCATCAATTCTAGGCGATCCCCATCCCAGATGCCTCTTTGCGATATCTCTGTATGCATCGCATCGGTACATGATACCAGGTTGGCAGGAAAACCAGACCTAGAAGCGTTGGGGGTTTTCATCTCACCACGGGGTCCACCAATGCCAGCAACCCACCGACGCCAGCGACCACGACCCTTGCCGTGAATTTAATCCTTGACAAGCTCTACTTGCTTGCTCCTCGGCTAATCCGGGCAAAATGTGACCCTTCCTGTCTTGTAGTTTGTAGTATCTTGATAATTGATAGACCCGACCTGCCAACGTGTACACTACAGTATAGTCTACTTCATATATACCCACCCGTCCCTCACCTTTCTGCGCGCCGGTGACGATAGTGCAAGACGGTATGATTGATGATTGCTCAGCTGTCTGGGCTACACCACATAGACCTTGTACACGACCTACACTAGTAGTAGTAGTAGTATTATTAACGTCTAATCTAGGATACTGGACACGACCTACACTACTTACACTAGAGTTGCTATGCACGAGCTAATGGCTTTGTACTTAGATAGTATCCCTTTTGCGGCATTTTGCCTGACAATCTTGGATATGGCTTGATTCTTTGATGATGCTCTCGGCAGTCGGTTGATTTCCCCTTCGGGATAAATCTATCTAGGACTCCGTCTCCGCAGCGGTCGTGTTTATGGTCTTGTGGAATGACGATTTCCCTCTAAGTCCCGCTACTGGCTCGACTGGGTAATATTTGTACATATGTATGTACTGCACATATGCCAGTATATGTATTTCAGCAGGAGGCCCTGGTGTAGAAACAGGGCACGGCGCGCGTCTCTGCCTAGCTAGTCAAATCTAGCAAGCTTGTTTTGCTCATTCTCAGCGAGGTACAGTACAGAATACCTATGTAGGCAATGCATGTATGTACACTATTCTGTACTTGTACCTAATGCGTGCGTAGCGTAATGAGAGAGCGGACATGTTGTGGATCAACTCCAGATCCTATCCAGGATTAGATAGGTACGATATAGGGGCGTGCTATGTAAACAGGACGATCTCCACAATGCCTGCGAGGTACATATAATAAAACGTTGCAGGACAAATAATTGACATGGTCTCGGTAAGTACATGGGTACCAACCTAGTACATTAGGGTCTGTCTCCTTCGTGTATGAGTAGGTAGTGCGTCTAGTGTGAAAAAAAAAAGTTCATTCTTGACAATAGACGATCTCTGTCTCTATTGTTTTTCTCTTGCATCGAAAATCGGCAGGATTCACCATGCCAAAATCTAACACCTTTTTACTATAGCCTTATTTTATACTAAGACTTCCTACATAATACTCTAAAACTTGCTGTTTGCATACTGATATCTCAAGAGGATACTCGGGACCGTACCGATTAGAAAAGTAGTGGGAGGAGGGGAGAGAAAGAGGGTGAGGGGACTAACCTCAGGGGTTATAATCAGATCTACCTTATTTATGCTGTACAACACCCTAACGGCGTTGCAGGATAATATAATATGGCCACTCCATGATAGTAATGGCGTAATGCCATCGTTGCAGCTCTGTAATTGTCAACCTTGATTTCCTCTTGTTCGATCGAATGCCTCTGTGAATACGGTGCTGAATTGTACTTGTAAGTATATATGTAATGACACGTCGCATGGAAATATAGTGTATATAAGCTGCAGATGCACGACACTTCTTCGACATGACGGCCAGCAGCTTGGCACATCGCGATCCCTCTGGACGGTGATTCAGGGCCGCTGCGGGGGGAGTGCGCGCGAACGGGGAGCTTCCAAATCAATGAGAAGAGCTATTGAGACAGGGTAACCCAGTCTGGTGGATGATGGTGTTGATTCTGGCCTATGAGAACAACGTGTGACATCCGTAAAGGGCAAGTCGCCCATTCGGTCTAGTCGGAGATGTCTTTTTAAGCTAAGTTACCTTAGTGCCCCTCCACCCCTTTTTTGAACGTGCCAAGTGAAGTCCTCTGCTACACTGGTAACTCGTTCCCAGGTTTGCAATGGGTTTACTGCAACATGCTGGCTGTATGTACGACGCTGCACACTAGGGATGCGTGCTTGTCTCCTCAGCATTGGAAACCTGTGCTGTACCTACAGTAGTGTTCCTACCTGGTGGATAGCTACGTAATTACGCTGCAGTGGGACGATATCCTGTTGGCTTGCAAGACCCGAAGTGCCGGCTGTGGCGTGCGTCTGCTCGCTGGCCAGTTCTAGATGTATGTAGGAGCACTGAATGTAGACATGCATATAGCATATTTGTCCATATGAAGGCGAATGGGAAATTGGGATGAGATGAATTTGGATGCGGTGGCTTGTTTGATGGTGGGCTTTGTGTAAGTTTTGCGACCATGGTGAAGAGAAACCTTGTTGTTTTACCCTTTGATGGGGAATGTGGCTCGGTCGATTACTATGTACTTGTGTAGGTATAGGTATGATTCAGATGCGCACCAGAGACACCACGGGAACCGCAACAAACCGAGACAGCTAGTGACGTACTGGGATAATTATACTAGGGGCAAGATTGCTTTGGTAGCCTCTGGACTTTCTAGTCGCGACTAGCCTTCCTTGGCGTCTACAGCATTATGTATGTCTTAGATAGACAGTTACCGACTACGGTATGTCTTAGACGAGTATATGGATAGAATAAATCGAAGCTGCTACATGCGTGTAAGTAGCAGAGATGCCACATCAGGTCCTGTAGAATAGGCGTGTAAAATATGAGTTAGGCACATAGTAATATCTGTAGTATACTTCAGCATATTCCTACAGCATACTAGTATCGACCTAGGCACGCCACACACAGGAATATCGTCACTCTGCGACGGCGGACTTAGAGGATCTGCGACGTAGGTCAACTACGCTAATGCCAGGCATAATTACGAGGTGTACCATGTTTGTATCAGAACAATTAACGGAGTCTGAACTTGAATTGGCCTTTTTTTTTTGCTCTTAATTGAAGCCAATTGAACCATGGATCGTAATCCATTGTGCTTCGTCACCTTTTATTATTATTCTATACTATAGGCAGGGATTACACTACCCATCTACAGGCACCTACTATACGCTATCTACAGTGCTGGGGTGTACCTAGGCAGCTTATATGTGCATATATTCTGTAGACCCGAGGGAAGGAAATGCGAGAGGTTCACTTATTCGCCACAGCATGGCCCCAAGATTAAACGACGGCGATGGAATGACATTTGGAGGGCCAAGCCGACGCTACTGCACATATTATTTGCTGGTTGGAGAGACCTGGGGTGGTATCTTCAACACTACTGTGCATAGAAACATGTACTAGGCATGCTATGTACACGTGTATGTGTGTATGTGAGCTTACAGTAGGTAGGTAGGTATTGCGTCTTGTTATTGGCTCCTAATTCCACTAAGTTATCACCCAATTGTATCCGCCAATTCCTACAAGCAATATGTATGTAGGTACTGGTATATATATGTATGTATGTTAAGCCGAGGTAAGTACAGAGTACCTTACTTCGCCTTAGCCTAGCAGGTACATATGTATGTTGGCCTGGCTTACTCTGGTGTATTGGATACAATAGAAATTTGTTTTCATGGCGCATGTCGTGCTATCGGATGAAGCCAATTACATAATCTTCCAGCTTGCAGATTGTCCATGTCACCAGTTACCTGTCACTTGTGTTCAAGGCGCCTGTGAGTAACTCGCCTACTCTGTACGCGTAGGTAGGTGCTGGGTATCCCTGACGAATGTACTGGATGTACATATGTAGGGAGGGACCAGGGGTGGAGCAACCCCTCTCCTTGATCTCCTCCCGTGTGTGAACGGATGGGGAAATGGCGAGCGCCTGCCCGCTCTCGTCCAGGTCTTCGGGATCGAAAATGCCCGTGCAGAAGTCAGAGACAACAACGATCAACTCAACAACCTCCCGTGTCTTACACTACCAGGACCTACTAAGTATCCGCCGGGCACTGTAGCCTTGTTTGTCTCAGGTTACATCGGCGCAAAGACTGACTGCACTACATACATACTGCAACTGCCCGTCCTGGTACCTCACTGCTCTATTCACTAGCCCAGAATCCATCTAGTAGAGCCTGTCTACACTAGCTATCTGGTGGGTTATAGTCTGCAAGTAGATGCTGCGTATTTCCATGGTTAGTGATACTGACCTAGCTGAATGCCGGAGAACTGCCGAGTTTCCCGGGTGCAGCATCGCTAACATGACAGTGACAACGCCGCAACCGCAACTAGGACTAGGGTTGCGGGTTTTCGAGACCAGACTCTGTGGAAGAGGCCAACCAGGGCATGTGATCCTCGGCTACCAGGTACGCATAGGTCCCCTCAAAGCTTATATCTCTCCGGATCTCCAGTTGATCCACGGTACCTACCTAATAGATACGCGTAGGTACGCTAGAGCCGTCGCCGAATGGCTGAAAGCCAAGCTCTCCAGTCGGGATTTCGGGACAGCATACCTAGATGCAGAGTATCTTGGAAAGACTATTGCTAGTTACTGCTTTGATAAGACTATCTACTGGCTATCCGTTTGGTACTAGGATAATTCTCTCGTCCGGTGGCAATTGGTCGTCCTGACTGGCATCCGCTTCACGAAGCACAACGTGACACAGAATGCGCCCAGGTCCATGCATCTGTGAAGAGGCTCTGCTCTCCGAGTCCTCCCACTCTCCCGCCTCACCTCCTTCATCTCCTCCACCTTCTCCACTTACCTCTATGCTAGGTATTGCATGAGATCATACAGTAAGGGACCACTTGGCCTCTGGTTTGCTTCGGACCCCGCCTGCCTGCTAGGTTTGTCATTATACAATCAATCACAAAGTGGCCGTCAAGGTAGGCTAGGTTAGGTCGGTTCCGAGGTGAAGTGACGCATGCCAATACCGATAGTCCATGCCGACAATGGCCCTTGCAGCGTACAGCGTATGTACGACTGCATACTGTACACAGGAATTTGATGGCAGGCTATACTACGCATCTATGGAATCACGTGAGTATATGGCTAGACAGATCACGTTCCACCCGACGTTATACAATAGATACCTATCTAGCAACCCATCTACTAGACTTCCGTTGCACAGGCTAGGTGGTTGAAAATTTTCAGAATATCGATACGGACTACGGCCGAGATAGCCTTACCTACGAGTAAGTAGCGTTTGAAGTCGAAGAATATGTACATACTTGTACGCATAGATACAAGTAGGTCGATCCTCCTAACAGCCATGTTGGTGCTAAGAGGGGCTAGGCGTTCGGTAGTATTCTGTATACTACTGTATGGTCAAGAAAGTCTGGGGTGTCTCGGCTCTCAAGCATCGGAAAAACAGAATGCCTGGGACTAGCTATACCACTGCGCCGCATGGGGAACAAATGACATCGATAAAACCAAAGTTCCTCCCCGTGGTATTCCCGTGAGTGGCATCGACCTATAACAGGACTGCTAAGACATGCACGACATCGTTTATTCTAAAGCCTGGGCGCAGCCATACGTCTGAAATCATGGTGTTGGATGGGTTAACGTCGTTTACCTCAAGTATTGTCTGTATTTTGCATTTGCATACAGAATACAAGTGAGGCGACCCACTAGGACTCTCATTTCCCTCCGCGGGCGACGGAAGTGCAGAAAAAAATCGCTATCACGATGAAGACAGAATAAGCTGCCCGCATTCCGAGCCTACTCGTACCGCGTCGTCGCTACCATAGTTGACGTGTTTATAGTCCTGTAATGTTGTAACGTAGGTATGTAATGGACTTTAATCACCTACATATCTCCTCACCTATCAACCTGCCAACCTGGGACCATCCGTTTTACGCACCAGTCACTGACATGTAGCCAATCACAGAGAGCTTATTTACTGAGACCTGCAAGTAGACGGGCGGGAGGGAGTACCCGGCAGCCGTCATCTGTCAGGACCCCTACCAATTTATACTTACTTATATTCCCAAGTACAAGGTAGAGAGGGTAAATTCTACAGCCTAACTACTAAGTACTTGACACAACAGTAATGTGGGCAAATTTCAATGTTTCGGTGGGCGGATGTGCTCTGGATGTCGAACGATGATGATGGCGGTTGCCAATTTCAATGAGCCACTAATTAAGCCACATCAACGAGTTACTACGCATACAAAGCCCATACAAAGAGGATATGATGTGTGGGAAACTTGAAATCAAAGTGGTGAAACAGATCCCTGGCGCATTGAGGCTTTTTCAATCTCGACCGCGCGGGCAGCAGGATCCTCTCAGGGGTCCTGCAGTTCGCAAATCCCCATGCAAAATTTACTTTAAGTATTAATCACGCCACATTGTTTTCAGGGGCAAGCCAACAATCAGCGTTGCCTCAATCCTATCTGGACCTTAGGTACAGAATACAGATACGGCATAGGTCTGCGGCACATCGCTCGCTTAGGAGCATGTACCTGCTTACTTGCATGTCGGCTACTTAGGACATATGTGTAACAGGTGGGTACCTACCTAACCTAACCTGACCTAACCTCGATCTCTGCCATCCATGTCTTATCCTGTGTAAAATTCTCCAGTATTAGCCGCTCTCTTGGATGCTGACAGACTTGTACAAGTAACAAGTACAGAATACCTAGTAACCTGTCTAGGTTAGGCTAGGTAGCTGCTTAGCATGTACCTACCTAAGGGTACTGATTGGAATCTACCTGTCGTCCCCTGCCAACCTTATCTATCTACTTACCTAAACTTTTCAACTGGTCACGATGTTGACATCGCGTTACCTTACTGTAAACTCGTCTGTATTTGCGATCGATCGATCCTCCTCCATAGGCGACCTGCGCCTATTCATAATCCTCCTAATGAGGCCATTTGCTCGGATTCACCCGCGTAGGGCTTCTTATTTCCCTCGGCCCCAGTCGGCATCTCATCTTTACATCCGCGCGACTAACTTCCTAACTTACATAGCCCGTCAAATCTATCTGCTGCGAGTTCTTACTGTAGCGCTACTAGCTGCCTAGTCGCCTAGCCTCAAAGAGGCTGCTCCTTTGGAATCAACGACGACTTCGGCATGCGTAGTTCCGGATTGCATAGACGAAGCTTGTTATTCTGATCATTGACTGATTGTTGGCTGTTGGCTGCAACGTTGCAAAGGCTAATACTTCTCCTCTTGCATTCACTCACTTTCTCTCTCTACCTTCATCGTACATAGAGATATTACACTGTCCCGCGATGCATCATCTTAGTAAGCTCTTGAGCCTCACTCGCCAACTGGTCTTCGGAGCAATCAAAGTTGGCTGTCCCATTCCGAGGCGCAATTACCTGTTTTCAAGTCGAGAGCGCCAATCTGGTCGAGTCCTGAGCTTAAAGTAAGATGCAGAGTGGTATTGTAGAGAACTCTGACCGGAGCGACGCCTAAAGGAGCAACCGTATCAGCACAAGTTTTTGCACATTTTTGTCTCGAGTCTTTCTTTGCTGACCCGTGTAGCAAGGAACGGCATTTGAGATTCAATACGGCGAGACTTGTAGTATATTCCGCGAACCCTGCAAGCGTACTCTCTAAATGATCCTACAGGAATCGCTCCGGCATATCTAGTGGCCTCGCCATCACCGTCTTAGGTAGGGTAGCCACCTAGAGTGTTTGTTCTTGTAGTAGCATTCTTCTCCAGCCGCAATGTAAAAAATTGACTGAGATCCGGAATCGATTACATTGTTCCTTTTCTGCGCCGCTCAGGAACTCTCATCACTCCAGCGTTCAAAACATGTGGAATTACCTACGCTGATCGGATACACATATGAAGCTCCGTTCCCTGCTTTTGATCCTCCGGCGAAGGTAATATCAGCTGAACCTGATGTACTTTGTTGCTCTACTGTACAAAGGAGTTGCGGTTCGGAGGATTACATACGACGAAATTTCCCGGGACCAGAATGACGTGTTCGGCAGTGGAACATGCGATGTTACGGCGTGAGCCAGGGGACGGCAGCAGCGTCGGTGTTGCCGGTGGCGCATTGGATTGGGTCGGATTGGATTGGGGGGTGGGAGTCCGTCATCTACGGGTGCGGACGAGGGGCCGCTGGCCAACAACTTGGTTTTCGAGAATCTTGCTTCCCTCGAACAAATAAAGGAGGCGCAGCGACGGGCCGGCCAGATGATCGCCGTGAGGGCCATTGATAATGATGCTCTTCACTGGGTGGGTTTGCGGCGAGGAAGTTGTTTGAGCCAAGCGTTAAGTCGTGATTAGCCAAGTGATCATGCTCCTCTGTCATGCTATCTAACCAGGTCAATATCAAGCCGATCCGGGTCACATACGCTTATTTGTGGATAGAATCGCTGCTGGACTTGTAGAAGGAACTCGCGGTGACAACGCGGTTCAAAACGCACTCACCACACCTGGTTATTTGTTGGCACCGGGGGTAAACCAAACCTGGACATATATGTCTTCATTCCTACACAATAATCCAACGTCGGGCTGTTTTGTGGGCTGTTCCATTCACCGCAATCTCAGGGGCCGACTCTGTCGCTGTTGGTGTTTTGGCTTCGCCGCTGACGGGTTCTCGGGGTATGGACGGGCTTTAACGGAAATGGATGGATATTGCTGGGGCGTGAGAAAAAGTCGCCGAAACTGGGCAGCTGATGGAGAAGGGATTTGAGCACGAACACATGTGAAAGCCTCATCTAAGCACTAAACCCAATGCCTCGGTCTCAATTTGGCCGGGAAATTCTTGGAAGACTTTCAATAGTGGTATCATGATTTTTTCTTTTCGCAGCAGATAGAACCCTCCTAGTCCATGTCGCCTGACCTCCATGGACTACAATACCCAGACCACTAGACTTCATAGAGCAGATATGGCGTCGAACCACCGCCAGCTGACATCCTCCTTATCCGAGCATCTCCCCGCGCCCATCCTCTCCCTCGTCTCGATCTCGACAACGTGCAGCCCCATCCCCTGCCTCC
>JAPESX010000407.1:0-18900 GCA_029590615.1 Nemania bipapillata | reverse complement strand
GGGAGAACTGGGCCCCGCACTTCGGATGGGGGGTCCCTGTGCAGGTGAAGGACCAAATCGAACGCGAGTGCGCGGTGATAAGAGAGAAGCTTGGCCAGGCGATCCGTCTCGTGCGCATCCAGCAGCGACTCCTCGATAGCCAGCGCGCTATGATCAATGAACACCGTGAGAACTTGCTCCTTGCGCTTGAGGCGTTGGCGAATGTTACGGCGGCGGCGAGAGCTGTTGCTGAGAAGGCGCCGGGGGTCAGGGCGTTTGATCTGAAGATTTGAGGGGGTAGGTCGCGGTTTGACTGGTCATTGTGAAGGGACTGATGGCTGTTCAGAAGGTGTATGTGCCAGCCTTGGATTGAGTGAATGACGACAGGGTCTGTTGGACGGCTCAGATGGATATGGAAGCCTGTGGTTGGTGTGCCTTCACTTGGCCGGTCGACTTAGACCTGTTCTTTGCATGTCCTTACCGCGCTCCTGTGGGTGAAGACGAGATAGCCCATTCTGGGGGGTTTTTTTTTTTGGAGTGCTGAGGTCGGAACGACTGACTGGTCCATCCTGTCTAGATAGGGGCTTCCTAATGCCAATCTAGTTATTCAGGAGTCTCCGCTGGAGATTGAATGTACCAACATTCAGCAATAGCAACGATAAACACTAGGCCTAGATATTATTCTATTTTTAAAATAGGCTCATACCAAGTATTATGAGACGTAGTGCTCGTAGTTGACGTGCTTTGTCTTTGATATCCCTACGTTCTTCTACTATGGCCTCCTTCTCTTCAAATGGGTTTGGAGGCCGACTGATCAACACGTTTTTGGAATATCAAGTAGGGTAGAGGTGAGAAATAGAGAGGTCGAGAAAGATAACGGAGAGGTTCATACCTAGAGGAAATGAAGTCAATTCCCTAATTTACACGAAGGTGCGGAAAGCATCAGCTACGAGACAGTACATGTACAGTATGTGAACTGTATAGAAACACCTAACCCTGCAAAGAGTTCTCCTAAGCACACGGTGAAGACAAGTCTCCGCTCTCAACATTGCGACTATATAAATCATTATATAATAGGTCACTCGATGGCAAGATAATGGCAGACGTTGAAGAAATGAAAATCGATCCTTCTAGAGCCTCAGCGCTCATCTCGCAGATCAAGAGCGTGAGCGAGCGCATTGCCGCCATCGGCAAAGGTCGCAATGTGAGTCGACTTGTTACTTGACACTTGACACCCAAATCCTCTTATTTCCGACTTAGGCCAACATCTACACATTTTCCTTACAATCAACATTCATAGTTTTTAGACCCTTGAGAATATTGTCTGACTTTCTCTCTTTTTGAAACTGTATAAAACCGTCATAAATAATGAATATACACTGAAATGTATATATCTAGGTCCGGCTGGTGGCTGTTTCGAAGCTGAAGCCTGTGAACGACATCTTGGCCCTCGTGCAGCCGCAGGAACCTGGGATTGAGCCTCAGCTACACTTTGGCGAGAATTATGCCCAGGAGCTGACTCAGAAGGCTGAGATGCTGCCGAGGAACATCCAGTGGCACTTCATTGGTGGTCTACAATCAGGTGAGTGAGATATCTGCTGGCACTGCCCGAGGTTTTTGTTCTAGGGTAGGCGAACTGGACCTTGCAAGTAGCCCTTTTGATACTAGGAATCTAGACTTGAAGATATGGATATATGCCGGATTGTGGAATTATTAGTTCACCCAATGAGAATGAGAATCATTGCTGCCTACGTGCGAGCCTCCTTACAAAGAAAGGCCTAATACTACCGCCAACCTCAGCCTCCTTCACCACATCTTACAGCCCCACCAACTCAGCCAATATCTTACACCACTTGGGATACTAACCAAACCCACAGGCCACTGCAAGAACCTCGCCAAGATCCCCAACCTCTTCTGCGTGTCCAGCGTAGACACGCTGAAGAAAGCCCAGCTCCTCGACCGATACCGGGGAGAATTCATATCCACATTCGCCTCCTCCTCCTCCCCCTCCTCACCAGTCCCCGAAAAGCTCAACATCCACGTACAGGTCAACACCTCAGGCGAAGCGTCCAAGTCCGGGTGCGCGCCGGGCGCGGAGACGGTGGCGCTGTGCCGCGCCGTCGAGGCGGCGCCGCACCTGCACCTGCTCGGCCTCATGACCATCGGCGCCATCGCGCGCTCCGTCGCCACGACGCCCGAGACCGAGAACGACGACTTCGTCGCCCTGCGCGAGCAGCGCGACCTCGTGACCGCCGAGCTCGGCTTGGAGGGGCAAGGGGGGAGACATCTAGAACTGAGCATGGGCATGAGCGAGGACTTTGAGGGCGCTATCGTCATGGGCAGTGATGAGGTCAGGGTCGGCAGCACCATCTTCGGCACGAGACCGAGCAGGGCCGACGCGAAGATCAAGGAGTAGAGCTATCTGGTTGTGTGTGACCTGATGCGAGTGAGTAAGGTGGGAGGGGCGAGGGAGACGCTAGGAATCTCTGTGCTCGGGTTGGACGTCGTGTTTATGCAGTTGGTGCGATATTACAGCATACGAGGTGGCACAACAGCTGATAAGCTGCTTGTTCACTCAGCCTGATGGCCTGAGATGAGTAGGGATTAGATAAAAAGCCTGGTAGATCTAGTCAGATTACTAGGTAGCTCCCTGCTGATATGCATTGCTTGCTCTACATAAGTCATTGCATGTATCCTGCGCCATCTCGCATAAAGATGCATTCATCCAATGGCGACCCTTATATCAGGCACTCCTCGTGTAATCCGTTCTTACGCCCCAACCATGCCTTACCACGTTTCCCAAACCCGGTACAAAATGTTCATTCCTGGGCGACGACAGGCACGACGACGTTCTGCCATAATGCCTTCTTCTCGTCATCCGGGCTGCTCAGCCACGTCTTCTCCACCTCAGCGTATTCGTCCCACCAGATCTTGTGCGTGCTCTCGATGCGGTCATTGTTGTACGTTCGGCTCTTCCAGGGCTTGTTCAAGATGTAGTGTAGGATCCTCACGTCCTCATCCTTCCACAGCGAAGAATGACAGTCACGCATGGGCTTCAGCGCGTTGAATGTGTATGGAAGTGGTTTCCACTTGCCCCGGTAAACGATACTGAGGAGATCCTGATCGAAGAATATCATAGTGGGCACATCGGGATGCGTGTTCATGGTGTCAATCAGGACATCGTATTGCTCCTTCGATGGCCGCAACACCACTGTACCGCTGTTCAATAGATGGTGGTTGTTGGGACTCGACTCTGTGATGAGTGCCGGCTCGCCTGTCTCTTGGTTGGCTGCAGTGAAGGCACAGTTCTCGGGAATCCTGTCGCACACAGAATGTTAGCTTGTCCTCTAATACGCTGAAGGCAGTAGAAAGAGGGTAGAAATAGCATACCAATCCTTGCTATAGTGCGCAAGCTTGCGAGGGTTACAGGTGCAAGCGTGGGTACTAGCTATCCAACCATCGGGGAGATCGAACTCCATCATGTAGTCGATGTTTTGAAGGATGACCTGGTCGCTATCAAGCAACACGACCCGCTATACGCCACAAATACACAATGCACCATCAGCATTCGTGTCCCAACGATGTGCAGGGTTTCTAGAGCATGTACTGGGCCAGCGCATTGTCAAATTCCCTACGGCTGAGTTCTGAACAAATGCGCTCGACGAGGGACAGCGATAGTGAGGTATGACGGGTACACAGGCACAGCATATCACGCATGATAACTTACCTCATACTCGGTAAATGACCATGGCGCCAGCTTCTCCCAGGTTCCGCGATTGACCTTGCCGTCGCGAGGCGCAGGCTCGATCTTATCGACGACAATGGTAGGAATGCCGGCAGCCGCAAAGGCGCGCATGTATTCTTCGTCACGTTCGACATCCCGAGTGACCATGACCTTAAGCTGGTACCGGCTCCGTGACTTGCGGAGTGAGTGGTCCAGCACGAGCAAGCCACCGAAGTATGCGCGATTGGTGAGCAGCGTCGTCCATATCTTGGTGGGGTCGTACTGCGGTTGCCCCTCGCCGTTTGCTGAGGCTGTCGTCATGATGATGACAGGGAACTTGCTTGCTCCGCTTGAAACCGAGAGTTTGGAAACAAATCAAGGGACTTCAGGGAACTTCAGGGGACTTCAAGGGACTTGTGAGATCTTCGCAAATCCTGTATAGTTGGCCTAGGAAAATAACACGACAAGATGGAACACAAAGGTAGCAGAAGTGTATTTTGGATATATAGACTGGCTGGCTTCTACCCAAAAGCAAAAGAGAAATCACAAGCTTTGTCAGCTGCACTCAACTCAACCTTGCAGCATTTACCAAACATTATTAGGTATCTAGGTTAGCCTATCATCGGCCGTTTTCGGTCGGTTAGTAGGAGGTAGGTTATACTTGTATCGAAGTACTCATCGAGATTGATAAGCCATCGAACAATTTAAGTCGGCACCGGCGCTTCGCCTGTTGACGCCATCGATTAGCAGAGTGTCTTACCCACCATACGACTTGCAACGTGCACTTGCACTAGGTAGGTAGGTAGGTAGGTCAAGGTAGGGAGATAGCTAGCTTGTGTAGGTTGTGTGGTGACTCTGGTGGGACGGGACGGGAGGTAGAGTAGATCTAACCCCACCATAGATGGCATCTTAAGCATAAGATCCGTCTGTATCTGAAGTACCTACCTACCGCATCTTAGTTAGAGCAGGTTAGTTGTGGAGGGGGGGGTTTACGATGGGGGGGTTCGNTTGAGATCGAACCTGATCGACACTTACCCCTCKTTKTTTCATGCTCTAGATCATTCAAGTAATCATGGACCAAAACACATCGTTCTTGCGTTTTGCGAGTGAGTAACACTTCAATAAAAGCAAACACGGCGTGATGTACCACTGACCATGGGATGAAGGTCCCGGCGAACGGCGCTTAATCTCGCGCGAGGACCTCGGCTTCTACAGCGCCGTCGCCGTGGGAGCCGTCTACGATTTCTCTGCACGCTGCCAAACTGACTCGACATCTGTTCTGTCTGCAGTTATCAGTGCGCTCAAACAGTGTGTAAGACAGCTCCCACATCTAAGCATTATCGTCCGAGATGCCGCTTCGGAGACCCCCTTTTACGAACGCGTCTCCGACATTGATATCAAAGAGCATTTATCACTCGTCGATGCGAAAGAAACGGGCGGAGATGACCGGTGGCTGGAGGAATTGCTCGAATCCACAATGGACAGCCCAATGCCGTCTTCACGCCCGCCCTGGCGGGTGACTATCTGTCCGAAGGCACCTCAAACGTACTACGTTCTGTTCGCTTATTCTCACATGATTGGCGATGGTATGGCCGGACCTGCATTTCATCGCGCATTCCTCGAGGCATTGCATGTGGATGGGGAAATCGAGGCTGAAAAAACCTCACTACTTGTCGTTCCTAGCCTCCCATTTCCAGAGCCCTTCGACACGCCTGAAAGACTGCCAATATCCTGGTCCTTCCTCCTGGGACCACTCATAGCAGCATTGCTGCCGGGTTTTGTAGCAAAATGGCTCCAAATTCGCGCCCATGCGAGCAAGGTAAATGAAAGCACATGGACCGGCGGAGACGTCCCTCTCGAGCCCGAGACATATCGCAGCCGTCTCAAGATCTTTGCTGTCGACGCTGAGCATCTTAGGCATTCTATCGACATCGCTCGGGCTCATGACGCTAAGCTCACAGCAGTTATTCACCAACTAATTGTAAGCCCATCTTCGTTTTTTTTATCCTCTTCTTTATTTTGGTCAGAGGTGGTTTATTGTTCCTTTTCTTAACTCCCGCAAAGAAAAGGACTCACTCTGAATGTCTAGGTTCGCGCCTTGAGCAAATGCGTAACAGATGACAACATCA
Organism: Nemania bipapillata; assembly: GCA_029590615.1. Taxonomy (NCBI): domain Eukaryota; kingdom Fungi; phylum Ascomycota; class Sordariomycetes; order Xylariales; family Xylariaceae; genus Nemania; species Nemania bipapillata. Next base: position 13,068 of record JAPESX010000407.1, on the reverse strand, counting down.
CCAACTTTGTTTCTCAGACAGCCATTAGCATGCGTGCTTCAATTGGCGCTTCAAGAGAGATCTGGGGCAACTATGCCTCTGGTCACTACGGAGATCATCCACGGGTGAATGTCCATGACCCATCTCCTGAGGACATGTGGGAGAAAGCTGCCTCCCTGTCGAAGGAGATAGCGGAAAGCACCACACGTTTACATGATCAACCAATCGGCCTTCTGAGATACGCTCCGAACATTAGGAAGTGGCTCCAAAAGAAACTGGGTGGTAGGAGAGACTGTTCATACGAGCTGAGCAACTTGATGAGCTTCGATACTGGAAAAGATGGATATCATTGCTGCAAAATCAGTAAGATGATATTCGCTCAGCCTGGTAACGTCGTCGGCGCACCGATCAGTTTCAACTTGGCCAGTGTCAAAGGAGGCCCTCTGGTCTGCACGATCACGTGGCAACAAGGTGCTCTTGGGGTTCCTGTGGAGTCAGAAGATGCGTTAGTTAACAACATTCGCAACTCGCTGAGAGAGGAATTTGCTAGCGTTGGAGGTAAAGGTGACCTTTAACAATTCTTTCAATCTAACGCGATAGGTCCAGCTCAAGGGACAGAATATAGATGGGTATAAAGCGTTCTTAAAGGTAACTAGGACAAGCCATCAAGGTTTCACGAACGTGTCCTCACGGCTAGCCGAAGGAGCCTTTCTATTAAACTTAGCGCCACAATGTTCCGGCATTTAATCTAACATTTAATACTAATATCAAAGAAATTATTTTCGTTTATTTTATTTCAATTCGAAGCAACTACCGCCTTCAACTATACATGTGCGCGTCTATATCTAAGTACATTATTAGCTATTCGCGGCCGCAGCGACATGCAAGGGTTAAGGCATGAAAAGGAGCTCGATCCTCCACCGCTTCGCTATACATAATGCTGTGTACATATCTCTTGCCGACGATGTACGAGGCTTTGCCGCTCTTCCTCAAGCTACAAGATACATCAGCACTCGAATTTCGGAAACATAAAAACCCTTCAGTGACCGCCAAAATCTAATGACGGACCAAATATACAACTTGTTTAATACGACTGCTAGATAGAAATTTCCATTTCTGAAAACAAATGTATACCGCTCTTCCCACCGGCTGTAGACTGACGTTTTAATATTATATTTACGAGATAAGGATGCTGTAAAGTTATGGTGACCCATCTCACATCATAATATTAAAACGAAAGTGTGAGGCTTAGGAAACTGCCCCCTAGGCCACCTATAACCTATACCAAGAAGCTAAGAAGCCATGAAAAAGTATATCGATCAAGAATGTATGTGAAAAAGCTGGCCCCTGAAGCATCAAGGGGTTTCCGGGTTGAGAGCCGAGCTTGTGGCGTAGCCACAAGTCTGTGGCTTATGTGTGGCTTTCACGCTACTCTACACAATATATCGTGCAGCAGGCAGCCTTAGCCTACCGAGACACAATATTAGCTTATATGGTACTTATTTTTTAATTATACATACATATTTAATAACAATCGTTGCAACAATAAGCTTACTTCAAAACCCTGCCTCTCTTACCGTGGTCCGACATCCCTCTTACATAAAAGTGGTTTGATTTCCTTTCCTTCCAATCTAGGCTGACTAAGGTGAATATGGTAGCGAGAAGCAACCTACGGTTACTAGTTTCATTGATTCGATCTAAACACGGTGCTTTTATTTTCTTCTTATTTCAACATGTAGTTGAGAATTTGACTTATGTAACAGTGCTCGGTCACATGCAGCATTGGTAGTGAAGGTTTGCTAGTTGACTTTTTCTCCTTGGAATAGATATCGCTTTCACCCGGTCTCAAGCACTGAATCAAAAACAAAGCCAACGTTTTGCACAAAGAGACAAATATTAAACATAGCCCTTCATGCCGCAGAGAAAGAAATTGTCTGGTGTTACAAATTTCGGCTATAATAGAATGAGTTTGCTTCATATGGCCCAAGACGCAGAGTTATTTTATTCATTGTCAGTACGATATCATATATATCTGCCTAAATCTTGGATCAAGAAACCTTTATAGTGTCACATCTGCGTCTCAACCTTATCAAAGATGGGACCGAGAGAAATTGAGATGGTAGACGCAGAAGGCTTATGTTCAAGGCCAAAACGAGGAGCAAGTTGGGAGGATGATGAAGATTTTGAGGATGAGGATTATGCGGATTATGACGCTTTTTTAGACGAGTTAGATCTGGATCGAGAAAGGAAGTCCCGTTCCAGAGACAGCCGTTCTAAGGAGCCCCGTTCTAGAAACTCTTGTTCTAGAAAGAACACAGCTAATACTAGAAGCAGCGGCAAGCCTTCAAAGAGGCCAAAGATAATGCCAAAAACGCCTCAGATTGTTCCTGATATGAAGGCTTATGGAGTCACCGTATGGGAACCCGGAGACTTAGAATACGAGCGAGCCGTCGCCACTTCTAATCTTCTCTACCGTTTTACACGGCCGGTATGTGTCGTACAGCCCACTATGTCATCCGAGGTACAGGCGATCGTGCTGCAAGCTAGGTTACACGAGGTCTCTCTGACGATTAAAAATGGCGGGCATTCCTATACCGGATCTTCGACAACGGACACTGGCATCCTGTTAGATATGGCCAAGATGAACAATGTACATCTTGATATGGAGAAGGAAATCATGACGGTAGGGGGTGGCGCCTTATGGGGAAATGCATATAAACCACTCATCAACGCGCGACTAAATGGGTGGGCGGTCAACGGTGGCCGATGTCCTACAGTTGGTATTATCGGCTTCCTACTTGGAGGAGGTATTGGGCCCTTCACGAGAAGCCTCGGAATGGGGTGTGACACGGTAACAGAGATCTCTATGGTCACAGCTGATGGTCATCTGGTTACTGTCGGCGAAAATGACCCACCTCATACGAATGAGGGCATGCTATTCTGGGCGCTTCGAGGTGGGGGTGGTGGAAACTTTGGCGTGGTAGTTGAGATGAAGCTGAAAGTGCTTCCACTTCGTGGGAAGGAGTGTGGAGTGACAGCTGGGCGATATACTTGGTTGCCAGATCCGAAAGACGACCATCGAACCCTCCTAAACACGATGAATCGCTTTTATACAATGAATTGGTCCGATAACATGACGATCGATACCAGCTGGTTTTCTGACACCCAAGTCCAAGAGGGCGCCCTAGCAGTTCGCTTTATGGTATATTATGACGGGAATGAACACGATTTTGGCAAAGAAATTCACAAGGCGGCCCTTGATAAAGACCTCGAAAGGCAAATAAATCGTCGAGTTCTCACTGAGAAGTCTTCTCGGTTCTTTCACGAGACCTTGGTGGCTCAATGGGACGAGGAAACTGTGCGAGCATTTCCCTCCAATGGGACATTCCGCATATATAGCTCCTTCTGTTTTGAAAACAACCGAGATGACTTTGAGATGATTACTACTATTGTGAAGGAGGAACTGGAGGCCTTCAGGCGGCTTTTCAGAGCAGAAACCAACTGTTTATGCCAAGTTACATTTATACACTCTGGAGGTAAGGCTAGCCGGAAGCCAAGGGACGCGACGGCTTTTCGATGGCGCGACACAGTGTTCCACTCGTACATCATGATTCAATTCAGAGATAAGTGGCTAGAAAAGGATATGAGAGGTTTCCTACAAAAGTTCAAAGAGCGGTTGAAACCTCTATCATTAACTAAGCAGGCAAGCTTCATTGCCTTCCCGGATGCTTCTCTGGGCGACGATGCCTACGAGAAGGCCTATTATGGCGAGAACCGTCTTAAGCTTCAGCAAGTCAAGCGCATCTACGATAAGACGAATTTCTTCAATTGGGCGCAAAGTATTAAAGTTTCTCGCAGCGGTAGTGCTAAGAGACGGAGGGAAGCAGAACGAGCTACTGAGAACCAGGAAGAGGAATTTTCTTCCGGCGAAACCATTCAACCTGACAAACTGACGGATCAGGTCGCTAAAGCACGTTGGGAAAATACATTCGAACCAGCACCCTGTGAATGGCTAGCAATTGGCGGACCTGAAGGAGGTGGAGCATGGTTGTCAGGAGGTCCCGGTGGAGGCGGCGCTCGATTATTTTAACATAGCCGGTGTCTCTCGGATCTATTTTTCAGCTTCACTTTTTTATTGTTTTACATAGCTTTATAGACAAATGTCACGTGTTCGCTTCCTACTTGTTACGTCCTGTCATATTAGACTTGAAAGTGACACTGATTATCTGCACTCCCCGCTTTCAGTATGTACAGAGAGAATTGACTGCATACTACACCTTAGAGAATCTAAAACGGGTCACAATCATATTCCCATATCAGGCGTTAAGCATGAAATAGTAGAACTGCGAAGTGCATGCAGACCTACAAAAGCTAATCTATATGTCGGCCAAACAGAATAAGGCAGACGACGAGGTCACGCACAGGCTCGAGATGCGTGCTGTTTTTGATAGTCTCTCAATGAATGACGGCAACGATGGACAGCCCAACACGATCTATGTTCACCACCTAGCTAGGGCATGTTGGTACGGTACCAGGATTATGTTTCGACAATGCTCACCCGAAGCAGAGGGCATCTTCGAATTCATTCTAGAGTTGCACAAATCATGCAATGGGTTGTGGGACAGATTTCTTGAACTAGGCACCACCCAGACCGACCTCGATACATGGCTCAATTTCGCTGGAATGTTTCTGTCGAGCCTTGGAAATTATTTTGTGAGCCCTCGACATGGCTTTGAGGCTGCTGACCCGTTTACTAACACTGGAAGGGAAGGGTGATGGAGATCAAAAGGTTATACCCGGCATCTCTGAAAACGCCCTCCGAAAAATGGCATCGATCTCGCCCGAGGCAAGCGCCAAGCTAGAACGCATCATAATTCCAATGATGAAAGTACAACCTAGTAGCCTCGGATATCCCGGGGAAAGAAGTCAGTCTAACTACTACCTCGGCGACGATAAGATTACGAAGGAGGAAATCGAGGCTATCTCTAGTATGATGCAAGCCAACGGCATAGCTCCAGAGAACACTCGCCTCTTGAAGCATACAGTGGAGGGTGTTTTAGAGCAAGAGAGCTTTGACGTGTTTGAAATTATTCAAGCATCTGCAGACACGGACCCCGAACCCCATTGCCTAGGAGAGCTCAAAATAGGGGCTGAGCGTCAAAGTAAACTTTTTCTCCGTCATGGAGACCATAGCGACGAAATGACAAAGATCTGCCTCGAATTGGGCGAAGCCCTCAAACATGCTACAGGAGATACACAAAGGACTGCTATTTCGCAACTTATCGAGAGTTTTCGTACTGGGGACTACAAAGCATTTCGTGACGCCCAGAAGACCTGGGTGCGCGACAAGGCTCCCAGGGTTGAGTATTGCATGGGATTCCTATTCGGATACCGCGATCCTCATGGCACAAGGGCTGAGTGGCAAGCTGTGGCTGGCATTACACACTCTCAAGAGACGGGAAAGCTGAGTCAGGTGATTGAGAAGTCTACTGAAATTATGCGCACGCTACCCTGGGCCGTACCTACCGAAAATAACGGCAAAGGGCCGTTTGAGCCTAGTGAACTGGACGTTCCAAACTTTTCGGTTATTCATGGTTAGTATAGCTATTTCTAAAAGCGTCCCGTTCAAAATGCTAGGTATTAACTTGTCTGACTTTTGCAAAGTCTTAGCCTCTGTGTCTTCTACTGTATGGGAGGCCACGAACATTACCGTTGTAAGTTTCAGTGTATTTATCGGCCCGAATTTCGAAAGGGAAATGTTCCGAAAGCTGACATAGCCTTAGGATGGCGATGGAAAAAGAATTGGCGTAAAGAGCATCGTCTATGGTAATCGAATGAGCCTTAACGATGCCCCTAGCCGACCATGCTTCTATGTTAACCCATCAGAATCTCAGTCATATACGGGCTGTGCCCCCATAATTCGCTTCATAGGTACGACGATTCATGAAATTATTGGTCACGGGACTGGAAAACTGCTCACTGAGACGAGCCCTGGGAAGTTCAACTTCGACCATCTTCACCCACCAGTAAGCCCAGTTACCGGTGAATCGATACGAACTTGGTATAAGCCTGGGGAAACATGGAATAGTGTCTTTGGAAAGTTGGCGATGACAGTGGAGGAGTGCAGAGCGTTTTTAACTGCGAACTATCTAGCGGATGATAAGGATATTCTCGACATGTTTGGATATAACCAAACAAGCACGCCCACGGCTAATGATTGTGAGTCCTATAATTCTGATGCATTAACACAATCCAAGGCTAACAGGGGCTAGTGATTTACAACTCATATCTCCAGATCGGGGTTGAAGGTCTCCGCGCACTTCGCAGTTTCAACTACGAAGACCAAGTTTGGGGTGGTGATCATGACCGGGTAAGCTCTCACCACGGTTTCGCCGTGCTCTCCGTGTGCGTCTATTTCAACTAATCTAACGTTTTCTCCTTATTTAAAGGCTCAGTTCGCTATATTGAAACACATTCTCCGGGATGGGGGCGGGGTTATGTGGATAGAGCACGATGTAATCTCTGGTACTCTATTCGTCCGTATCGATCGCTCTAAGATTATATCTCACGGCAAAGCCTCTATAGGACGAATGTTTTGCAAGATCAACATCTGGCGTTCAACTGCAGACGTCAAGGCCTGTAAACCTTACTATGAAGAGTTGAGTATTGTTGATGGTGAGTATGAGCAGTGGAGGCAAATCGTAATCTCGAATCCGGAACCAAAGTGGAAATTTGTGCAGCCAAACACGTTTATAAAGGATGATGGAACGGTAGAGCTCCGGGAGTATGAAGCTAGTAATGTGGGTATCATTCAGTCGTTCTATGAACGGAACGTCTAGGTGGAAATGAAGTTGCTAAGTAATTACATGTCTATATCACGCTATAGACAACGTATATCGAATGTTGTGGTACTTATGTTAGAGGAATGTAAGGTTTAGAGTCTTCTCTTGTTGAAACAGTAACCCACGCCTCATACCAAACTAGGTCAACCAAATCTATTGATAAGGCCAAGGTTATAGGTTTTAGTTAACTGCACAGCGTGTTAGCTCACCTGATCGATCGAAGGGTCTCTATTATTGATCTCGCGATATACTTTCTTCTAATATCCAATGCAGTTTGGTGTTTGCACTATTTCATCAATGAGGAGGAGGTATGTAAGACACTCGACTTGTTCTGTATCTATCTACTTATCGATGGCAGATCAACCTATACACATGAAACTAGCTAAGTAGTCCTTCAAGTAATAGACAAGGCCTCAGCAACCCGTTCATGTTTAGGATACCTCACTGTTGTCTCCTCATTCGCGCAAGAACGTCTCAGCACTTAAACCATACTTGCGTCTTAATCTCGAACCGAATTTTCGCAATTCACGACGGCTCAAAGAGTGTCTCCCGCCATGAGGGGGGTGCAGTGAGATCCTCTGGCCCACCAATTGAGTCGGAAATAGCTCAGTGGGCTCTGAAGGCCAGAATCGATAACCGCGCCGATCTGGCTCCATGGAAAATCCCAAGTGTGCCATGGTTTTCACAACTTGATCCCAATCCACCTCCCTAGGTGCAGGAGTGAATGCGCGATGGGAGAAGAAACCATAAATAGCGTCCCAGCCACTCCTATCTAGCTTACGCATAACTTCAGATAGAGTGTTGCTAGGGGAATTATCATCGGGAACTGGATCGGCGTGAGGGTCGTCATCATGATGGCTGTGACCGTCGACATCATTGTCAACATTGCCACTAGTTCCAGGGGGATCGCGAAGGTGAGAGACCGAATGAATAATCGGGGCGGAAAGGGGCGGCGAGATGCCTGGTCTAAAAGTCGGTCCACGCGGAGACATATTTACCCACAACCAACCGGTCAGATCCTCAGCAGCCATCGGTTGCCCGCCATGCAGTGCGGTAGGTCTACCAAAGCTTGATGATGGAGATCCAATCGCCGGTGCTTGCCCCCTAGGGGTAGGAGGGGATTCCGAAAAATACCCGCCTTGAGCCTCCTCGTGGTTAATGGGATCTTCCTCTTGAAGTGTTCTAGCTGGGCCCCGAGGTAAACAGCTTCTATTCAACAAGGAATCGAGAAATTGCAACAGAGAAGGCATGATTGGGGCTATCGTTCCTCTTGGAATAGGGTTATGGTAGTGAATGGTCCTGTATGTGATAAGACTTGAGTTATCAACTGTCTATCTGTGGCATGTACTTAGATATGTTTGATGAGTAGAGTGTGTAGGCGATACGCTGCAATCCTGAAGGGCTTGCTCAACTTTTATGCTTGTTTTCTTATCATTTCATCAAATATGGTTAACTAATCACAGGGAAGTCTGAGGTAAAAAGATTCCTTTCACAGTATTGATATATCACGTATGTAACCAATCTCATACACAGAAGTATGCTCTTTCGGACCCTGGTTGGCTGAACGAATGTCAACACAGGGGTACGAGTGTAGAAGCGTAAGACAAATCGTAACCTCGCTTAAAACGTGTGAAGTATTTCAACTACTATACCGGTACTATCTTTGTGAAAAGGCTTTGCGAAATGTCAATAAATATGACGTCGTGTTCGCATTGGTTATCTTGACAAAGGCGGATTCAGCTTGAAACCTGGAAACGTCTCTGACCTAGGCTGTGACTACACGAGAGCTTTGACATATTCGTTTCTGATGATAGTTTCTGCAGTTATCAAGATAAGCTCAGAGTACAGGGGTGGAAACAATGCAATCACCTATTTTCAGGATGGCCATGCCCCCGAACATGCGATTTTACGAACTTTGGTGATTTTAGTACTTGTGTGTCACGACATGATGGGCACGGCAACTTTGAAACGATAAACCTTTGTATAATTTCCGAAATTGGATTTATTTTTGCCTAGGTGTCTACTACTATTTTATGCGTAAGCGAGTCGCTTGCTATCCCAACCGGGCTGCAAGTACGATGCATCGAAGTTCATGTTGTAAGAGCTCTTATGCGCGTATTCAACATTCCACTCGACGTTCATCTCAGCGCCATTCACAGACTGACTCCAGACTGTGATAGCGATTTCGTTCTTGCCCTTGTAGTTCAGGATTCCGGGGGGAACGGGGTAGTCGATCTGGTTTCCGATATAGGGGTTGAAGCGACCGTACTGGTAACCGTTGACGAACAAGAGGGCGCGCAGCTGGTTCGCGGTGGACGGGGATGTCAGGCGGAAGGAAATCGATACGTCTATGCCGCTGGGGATGTTGAGCGGGACCTGGGTTCGGAAGACGCGCACTCCGGCTCCCTGGACACTGAGAACAGAACTGGCAGTCTTCGAAGATTCCCACTTGCTATCAGGGTATCCCGGGAGATGCATGCCAACTCGCTCGGCGTACAAGCCACCCTCGTTGAGGAAGCCACGGACAGGGTCTAGTAGAGCAGTATCTGTCGTGGCTGTGCCTGCGATCTTCCACCCACTGAAAGAATAGGTACCAGGACCTATGAGAGTGGCGTTGGTAATACCTCTGGGGTTGAGAGCGGCGGAGCGCTGATCGTGACCGGAGTTATCCATCAGGATAACAAGAACATTATCCCCGTTGGAGTTGAGCGTGGCATTCGTGAACGATAGTTGTATGCCTTGCTTATCAATGTAGGATAGACCTAGCCACGAGCCAATGAAGTGAGAGTTGAGCCAGACAGAGTAGCCGAATGCAAGACCTCCGCTGATATTGATGAATACGCCTGTAGGTGGCTTTTGAGTCGTGGGGAATGTAGCCCTATAGATGTGAGAGCCGGCATGAACTCCATAGTCGTCGACATAGAGGACTGGGTTGTTTGAAGCCGGAGCCGTTGGGTTTGAGGTATTGGTGTGGTCGGCAGCTAGTAACAATAAGAATACAGATACAAGAAAGGCTCTTAGGAGAATTTACGTACTTTTCCAAGCAATGCCAGAGGCATTGTAATCGGTGCGGATTTCCGGAAGACTGTCGGCGGACTTCCAGCTCGTGAGAGCCGGCAGCTTAACAGAGGGAGCTCCCTTGAGTTGAGCTGTTAGGAATCCGTTTGCAGATGAAGTGATTTTCAAAACTTCTCCGTTCCACTTGAGTGTGTTGATCGACTTGGGTGCAAATACTCGGAGTGAAGTTGCGTTGGCAACATCTCCAGTAAGCTCAAGCGTGCGCTTTTGGATACTTGACGACCGGACCAAGTAAGGACCCTGAACGAAGACTATTGATCCGGTTAGTTATCCGAATATTCTGCATAAATGATAAGATATAGTTGAACTTACCCGTAGAATCAGGATCATACACGGGATCAGCTGTTAAGCTTGGGGCCCAGAAGAGATACGCGGCAGACCGATCGAGAAGGACAACCTTCGAACCGTCACTTAGCTCGATCACACTCATCCCCGCGTTCTGAGTGAATGAGACAGTGACGCTCGACTTTCCAGGGAAGAACTTGACATTCGCACAACCTTCGCAAGACTTGATCTTCGCCGATTTAGGGCCTAAGACGGTGAATTCTCCTGACTCTCCTGTGGGAACCCACAAGGCCAAGATTTCCTTGCCGTCAATAACCACGTAGCTCAAAACTTCAGCAGTCGAGTAGAGAAGCTTCTTAGACCCGAATTGGAAGTCGGTGACTAGGATCTTTGCCTGATGGCCGTTGATTGCGATTTGCCCGCCGTGCTGGGGGACAGTTACTTAACGCATGATTAGCACACTTCCAGATCATAGATAGTTAGGGCCTTACATTTTCCTTGTGAGGTGGTAATGTTTAGCTGGAAGGTCTCTAGTGTGCTTGATGGTGAATATGATTGCAAGGCCACATAAAATCCAGCGCCTGTTTCCGGGTTTCGAAGCTCCGAGACAGAAATAGCGGAGTTAGTAGCATAACCAGCCCCCTAAGAATTATAGTATGTTAGCCATGATCTGCTAGGATACATAGAGGCACTAACAACTCCAACACGATCGGTCATAGACAGATCCTTTGCCACTATACGGTAATTAGCTCAGCCTCTACTTTAACTACAGGGCAAAACTTACCTCGTGTGAACTGAGTTAGGAGCTTCGTTTCGTAGTACTTGCTGCCAATCTGGCGGTTTTCGGAGACAGGAGATGAGTAATCGTAACTCGTCGCTTAATGAAATCAGCATGAACACTCCTCTAGAGAGTAAGGTCTACTAACCGACAACAGGCGCAGCATGCCAGCCCCACGAGGTTCCGCCAAAGACCATGTATAGGGAAACGGCGCTGACTCGTTGATAAATCAAGTTACGGTAGAACAGATTGGCGAAGTCAGCCCCGATATCCCCTGGGCAACCGCCTTGAGGCCCTCCCCACGGGTTATACGATCCTCCTTGGAACTCTGGCATAAAGCTGGGTTGCGTACTGCTACTATCAGTATAAGAATGCCAAGATATCTCATAGCACTTACGGAGACTGCTTTGTGAAATAGCTTGAGATTATATCATTAGCTTTCTGACTGTAACTACAATGTTAGATTCCAGACTCACTCATAGTAGTTTTGAGTTTGCTATTATATGTCAGCCTCCGACATATACGGAATCCTCAGGGTCTAGACTTACGTATGCGACGTATTGGCCATTGGTTCCAGTACACTCGCTCAGGTTGCAACTCCAGCATGACGGGTAGCTGTCCAAGCCAACAACATCGACATTGCCCACTGCGTCGGAAAAGTCCTTTGACCAGGAGAAATCATTCTGTTGATCGTTAGCATTTTTTNCTCTCTGAATTTGGCGCGTTTGATCCTGTACCATATTGGGAGAATTCTGAGTTAGAGGAACATTGATGCCATTTTCCCTAGCCGCGTCCTCCAAGAGCGCCATGTACTCCTGGACGGGCACATTAGGGGTCTTTTGGGCAGTATTTAGCCATTGGCCGCCCAGCTCATTTTCGACCTGAACTAAGATCACGTTTCCGCCGTTAGTGATAAGATGGGGAGCTAATATCTTCGAGATCTCGGTCATGTACGGCGTCCACGCTTCCGTGTATCTCGGGTCATTATCTCTGAGTCCTCCGTATGCGCCAGTCGTAACCCAGAGGGGAAAGCCTCCCGCGTTTGCCTCAGCGTTGATATAAGGACCAGGTCTGACAATCATATATAGACCGAGCTCTTTTGCCAGACTCATAATCTCGGTGAAGTCATGTGCACCGCTCTCAAAATCCAGAACTCCAGGCAAGGGGTTATGGTAACCCCAGTGATTGTAGATGGAGAAGGCATTGAAGCTATACTGGTGAGTATTATTGTAGCTATACCGGACGAGGATTCTTACCCAGCTGCTTTCACCTTCTCAAGTAGGTCACGCCAGAGCTCCGGCCTCCAATATAATTAGCTTTTTTCATACTATCAGTGCGCAATTCACCTACACTGGGAATCTCCAATAATGGAACTGTGACTATTAGTAAACCGTAACTGGAACAACATAGGGAAAGTCAACTTACCTCTCCCGAGAAAACGAATAGCCTCTGCCCATTGACATAAAAGCTGTAATGGTCCCTAACGTACTAATGTCAGATGATTTGGTCATATGAGAGGCGAGAGGATCTAAAGCGTACCATTCCACGATCTTTGTGAGTCCATTGTCATGGATTGGCCACTCCGTCGTATTGCTCTGAGCAGCAACACCCAATCCCAACGTCGACAAGCCTAGCAGGCCCAAAGCGTGTCTGAAGCCCACCATGATGTTTCCTAGCCTACGGGAGCGAACCTAGGAAATACGACACGACCAGAACGGTGAGGACTGTGACCGCAGTTTCCAGGAACCGGTTGCCGGAATACGACACTACCTATATACCGAGCTCCTGGGTCCAGAAAACACGATCCACTGGCATCGCGGGGCGATTGGGAAAACCTTTATACGCACGTGCAGTCGTATTGACTGGGGGGTTTTAGTTCGGTAGACTACCGAAATCACATGTGGGCGTTCATTTCATCACCCTCGTTCCACCCCATGGGGACTGATTCTGCACGAGCACCAACTACTAGGGATACCTAGTCTAATACAATCAGTATATATGTGGGATATGCGGTGAGATTGCAACCCTCCGCCCAGATCGCTTAGATCGCGAGAACCCATGCTCGCGAGGCGAGAAGGGCCGGCTAGCGCCTCGACTCGGCGTGGG
>JAPESX010000406.1:0-18907 GCA_029590615.1 Nemania bipapillata | reverse complement strand
TCCCTCGCCCTTCCGCTGCTTCTGCTCCGGCTTCTGCACAGCGCCCATTTTGAGGGAGGGATTGTAGCCGGCGATTTCGTCGTCCACGTCGTGCATGGTGAAGGATGTGGACAGGTCTTCGTCTTCGGCCTCCGTGGGGGTCTGGTTTAACCCGTCATCCTCGTAGGACAAGGGGAGCCAGCCTTGACAGGCGCGGATGCAGACGTAACAGGTCCGCTCCCCGCAGCCGGTGCAGTCGGCGAAGGAGTCTAGCTCGGTCCTCTTGGTCGGCTTTCGGTGGCAGATGTGGCATGGCTTGAGGAGGGTTGCGGAGTTGGTTCTGGTAATGATGACGGTTGAGGCTTGTTCGGGGTGGGCGTGGGAGAAATGGGATTGTTGCGGCTGGGAAAAGGAGGAGGGCGGTGCGTTGTTGTTGTGGTGGTGATGGAAGTAGTTGCTATTTAGTTGTTCAGGGTTATTGTTGTTGGTGGTGGTGTTATTGTCCTCGGCAAGGCGGAGCCTCTTGCTCAACGACAAGGGAATCGCTTTTCGGGGGACGCTGAAGAGCGAGGGAGGGTCCCGATTCGGTGGTATGACAAGTCGGTCGCTGTTGTTTATGGCGGATAAAAGACTCTGGGATGTTGCGATTGTAGAGCTACTACGGACGAGACAGCAGTGTTAGCGGACTTGGGAGAGCCAGCACATCAGGGGAGGAGGTATTGTGAGGGGGGACGTACAATGGCACTTGGGCCTCCCCATCGCCCTCTCGCCTCCGTTTTTTGGTTGACGGCGATACCATTGTATACTCTGATTGTGTTGCCGATGGCATTGGTCTGCGACAGGCTACCTAGGTAGTCTATGGGGGAACCATTGCCAAGCAGGTAGTGAAGGTTTATGACGCTTCGGCAGGAGGGTGTGAAAGGTCGCCACAGCCGAGATGAGATGATGAAGGAGATTGATGAGCTTAGGAAATATGGAGAGTTGGGGGGGTAAAGGCACAGTAGTAGTATTTTAAGTCGATAGATAAGGCCGAACAAGTCTACAAGCTGCGACTGCGTTGTTGTAGCCTATGAAGTTCAGGGCCCAGGGTGGTTATTAAATCTTTGTCTCGGAGGTTTGCTATTAGTCGTGGGAAGCTGTTTCTGCCCTCGCATCTTGCATAACAGTCTAGTTACTGGTTGGGCTGGTTACCTACTAGCTAGGTGTAGGTATGTACTATCTAGGCGTTTGGTCCCAACTGCTAGTAGGTTGTCGACAAGATACATACTTGTATGCATGTTGCAGTACTATATCCTTAGGTACCTACTGCACACATACCAAGTAAATAGCCTAGGAATCCATGCCCAATTAGGTAGATTGTTTGTTGCCAGCACATGTTATCTGTACTTTATCATATCCCTATACTCTGAGTAACACTACTCTGAGCAACACCTGTACTCTGAGTAACACCTATACTCTGAGCAACATACCCAAGTGGCTGTAAATTTTTGATGCAATTTCTACACGTGTGGTTTTACTTAAATTAGATATTGTTAAGTGTATATATTTTATTAATGCCCCTTGGATCACGATGTTTATTGTTGGAACCCAAACCATGATACGCAATGAAAACAAAAGTAACCTACCTAAGTCAGAAGAGTTGAGCGATACTTGTATAATATAGAGAGGTAATGTACTGTAGACACTTACAGACTCTAAAGATACTTAGAGAATACAGACTCTAAAGTTCAAACTCATACATAGGCACCTACACGACATATATCTAGCGGGTAACAACGCCGACCTATCTTTTCGTCTTGGGCCTCAAACAAAATGCCTATACTTACTTATTTATACTTCGGATGAGCTAGAATACCAAGCTTGTAATAATGGATAAAATATGTGGGTATGGAAAGGCTTTTGTTTAGTTTAGAACGAGTTGGACAGAGCTTCTGTCTCCCATATCGATACAGCAGGTATCCGAATTCATTAGTCATGTGACTTATCCTCTTTAGTGACACAGATGATTGTGACCTGCGTTATCTCCGAGGATGAGGTACCGAGGTCTAGAAAACCCGTAACGGCTGACATCGGTAAATTAAAAAGATTTTTGGAGGTGTAAGCAAAATATGTCCTTATATATATCTAAAGAACAGAGGGAGAACTCACTCGAGCTCCTCTACCACGACTTTTTTTTGAAATAAACTAGAGGCAAATGGCGTGATATAGGTTTCCGTAGGTACGTTCATTCTTTTGTATTCTGTACCTGTCAAGATGTATTTTAGTTACACGTATCTAGCGTATCACGTGGCCAAGAGAATCAAAGAAGGTGGCCCCACCCCGCCCCGATCGGTCCGTGGGATAGATTGATTGGTAGCCATCAAGAATGCACTCGAGACTCAGTCGCTTCGTCACTTCTCCAAACTCCCATACTTACATACACACCTACATACATACACCTGAACCACGTCTCGTGCATCGGCCTTTACCCCGATCTCCAGCCCCCCCATCCACTTCTCCTCGAGCACAGCCAGTTTCGTGCAATTACTAGGAACTCCCTTAATTTCTACGACTCTTACAGCCATCAAGATATGAGTCGCGCCGGAAAGCTTGCCCCCGAGCAGTTGCCGTGAGTTACGCCCAGCTGATATCCCCGTTGCAGCCACTTACAGCCTCGATGCACTAACATACTATGGTACAGAGTCTTATTTATCAAGAACCTCAAGTTAGTCCCTATGATGCCAGGCAAAACCCACCCCGACAATTGATCGTGTTCTGATATCCCTGTTTCTTGCAGCTACGAAGTCACAGACGGCGACCTCTTCAAGCTCTTCGACCCAGACGAGACGGGTATTATCCGGTACGGCCACTCTCATGTTTTATTTTATATATATATACAATACTTGCTCAACTAGCTAACGGGTCATGAAGTCAAATCCGCAAGGGCATCTCCGTCGACACTAAAGGAACCGCCTATGTCGTCTTCTGGAATGCGATGGACGCCAAGAATGCCCTGGAAAAGTTAAACGGCTTCAACTTCCAAAATAGATACCTAGTCGGTACGTTACACTACCCCGCGATGTTATGGCTTGGCATGTAGACTGACCGTATCACAGTGCTGTGGCACCAACCAGAGAAGACTCTCAAGATGAAAGAGTCAAAAGACGACGTACAGGCTCGCCAGGAGAGTTTAGGTCAGCTCAAGAAACAATATGGTATCGATTGACGATTAGACGGGCCTGCGGATAGGCTCCAGACCCGTGTTCGCACAATGTCTGCAGTCCCGTCATCTCCTCCTTCTACTTCCTCTAGCTCTACCACCACGACAACGTCGATCAAAGGAAGGCCGATCCCGATGATGGACAAAAAGAAGAGCAAGCCGGATGATGTTGCTAGCCACGCACGAAAAGCCGCATTGACGTTTGTGCGTGGGTTTCTTCCACAGAAGCCGAGCAAGATCTCTGTCTCTTGAGTCGGCCAATTGCCTAATACGATTATGGGCATGAGCATCTCATCATGATAGCATTTTATTAAAGGGACTTGCATAGCCAGTCCCGCTTGCGCCTGTTTCAGCACAAATGACTTTTCATTTCTGCCGACACAGCTACTTTCGGAGCGAATCACAGGGGCAGTAGCTCATTAAAGAGAATGGCTTGTACGTAAATCTTCTGTGTTATGGAGCGGCTGTGATGCTATGCGCTCATGGCTGAGAGATCCGTGATGGTATTTCCACGGACAACGGTATTTGTGTTACTAGGTATCAGAATGAAAACATGCCGTCTATCTTGATAGGACGTTTTATACCCTCCATACGATTTGTAATATTGGATCAACACCCCTAGAATTCCCACTAGTATCTCTATGTGACTAGCATGAACTTCACCAGCCAGATTATTAGAAACTGTTCGCCTCGCGGAAGTATGAGTGGATATTCTCTTACTCGATAAGGCTACTGTGCAAACTTCATCTCGAAATGCATGTATGGAGCCCCAGATGTTGGCGCAGCGCGCGGCTGGAGCATGCTATGTGCACTAAACTGCCTTAAAGCATGTCCAAAAATAGGCCAATGAAAGCGGCCCGCTACCTACCTAATTCATCAGCCGTAATATGCGTGGGGCGAGCTCTAAGCTTTACCTAATGTTGTAATAGGAAGACCTACGTTACCTGGGGCCTAGGCTTTCCAACCAGAACCCGGTAGATGAGTTTTACCTACTTCGACAATACCTTAGCTAAGCCGCCAGAACTATGCACAAGATTAAGCATAAAAGATTTACGGTGACATTCATAGTAATACATGTAGCGCGCCGTATTCCTCAAGTCATGAGGGTGTTCCACCGTTTTCAAGATTGATCAATAAGCACATATCCCAGGAATTGTCCACCACGCGTCCATGATAGAGTAATGAGGTATAATCACGTCTACCAACCCCACCAACCGACATTTGCTTTGACGACCTGACATCGGATCGATTAGAAATATGGTGCTGCGAGCCGTTTCCGTCACTTCTGCGACGTTGTGCGTTCAATGGATGACGAGTTCAGAGTCGATAACCAGGTCAAAGTTGAAGATCCTGCATGAACAGATCACGCACCCAGTCATCACACTGCATCTTAACCCAATAGTTGACCACACCATCCCACTGGCTCCTAGGCGGCTCTGTTGTGTTTATTACCAGTACGTGGCCGTTATTCTTGTGGGCGAGCTTAGCAAAGCTTTTCGTGAGTTTCTGTATGCCATGTAGTGTAAGGCTTGTGCCAAGGATCAAAATAAGACCTATGTCGACTTGCATGTCATGTTGAATGATTTCCGCAATAGAATCAGTTCGTGGATCAGGCTCACCGTATAGAATAATGTCCAGTCGAATACACCCTAGTTGCGAACGGCGACCTCTTCGGCTTGTGTGTTGGCTGGCTGTCCTGTGCATACTCGAAGAGTTCTGTACAGAGTCTGATGAGAGCAGGTCCATCTGAAGGGTGTGATAGAGCCGAATAGTGGAAGATATCTCGAGTCCTAACCCCTGGCTGACTCGAGCTCAATGACTTGAAGTCCTAGCTTGGTCAGTCTCACCAACACAGCGAGAGAGGACAGACGTTGTGCTTATTGGAATACCGGTACTGGTGCTGATGCCAGCTCCTGAGATGGTGATAATACGTTTCGAACTTGCTACTAGTTTCGCCAACTCCCGTAGTTTGATGTCTTGACGCATGTTGCAAAGACTTTTTGTGATGGAAACGTTTAGATGAGGAAGGGGAGAGGAGCAAAGGTGAGTTGTGACATCTCGGGACACCCAAGGGCGAGGAATTGCGCTTTCAAGTTCAAAGAAAGTCTTTATTGTTGTCGTATTAGTAGTAATGCTGGCGCGTACTAAGCAAGGAATCGTTTGCTCCACGACGAGAACACCAGCAGACGACTCTCTAGACACATCGCCTGAGACAGCTTTCACTCAAGACTTCCATGAATGGTGACAACTTCCTAGGAAGTCACTTAGAGACTGGAAACTTAACAGGCTAACGACGGAGGGGCCGACCTGGGCCTAATGGTCAGCTCTGGGGCTAACGACTTCCCAGGAAGTCGTCTTAACTAGAGACTTAGTAGGCTTAAAACGGGCTGTTGGATCAAGAAAGGGGCTGACATGGTCTCGATGGTCGGCTTAGGAGCTGCGCTTGATCTAGGGAACTCGCATCGACTGGGAGCTTAATAGGGTTAATAGAGAATTAGGTTGCGGTTGCAATAATCTAATTTTTATCAATATCAAAGTTGATTTGCAAAAACTGGCCTGATATGATCGGGATTCCATATTGTGTGTAGGCAAAGATACCCGTTCTGTTTTGACATACGAAACAACACCTTAAAAAAGAAATCAAAAATAAAATAAAANTAAAACCAGNCAGCGGGTGAAAGAATTGAACGCTCGACTTCCTCGTCTTTGTACAAAGCGCGCATCTCCAGTATTGGCTGCAACGCAGCGATGAAGGCATTCCGGGCGGTACATCACCTTGCACGGTGTGCCTCACTACGAAGCCACCACGACAAACAATTGAGCTCTGAAAATACTATGAGGCATAGAATTTAGTTCTATATATATACGCGTTCTTTTTTTCATTTTTACCATTTTTGGCAGCTTAATAATGCTGTGGTGTGGTATGTTGCCTACCTACCTTTTACACCATACCTACATCTCAGACCAGCTGGGGCTGGTACGGAGTGTAAAAAAAGGCTAAAGATATGATTGGTTGAGGAAAAAATGGATACCGTCCAACAGTCACTTTACGTACTGAAGTACCTACCACAAGCCACGCCACTGAACCAAGTACCACCATTTTGAGACAACGACTCCTGAGTTCGCAACTTCTACCTAAGTTATAGCTCTCTCCTAGAAATCTCGCCTATCTAGCCTTTTGTCCTTTGCTTGATAGGAAATACACAATTCATTCGAACCACTAACCACCTTCCTTCCGCGTTTCCTCCTGTTAAATTTCGGACCGTATTCATTCAGCTATAGTACTGCGAGAATAAGACCAGCAACACAGCCCTTTGAACCACCATTTGCCTACCACAACCGAACGTCGCTCGCTCGTATCGTTTATATCGCTATTACCATCTATCATCATCACTCGAAACCTTCGGCTTCGGCCTCGTGCCATCCATCCTCCTATACTGCACTTCCACGAGTCTCTAGGTTCGGCATCTGCTCGTGCCAACCTCGTAGGACTTCACGTGGCAAATGCCTATACCTTTCACAGTCGATGTCTCTTCTGTAGCTCCATCGGCCACTTCAATGGCCGTTGATTCCTCGCCGCTATCCTCAGACATGGCCAGTCTCGTCGCAGCCATCACATCTACTGCAACCTCCGCAATAGCAGCCGCAACAACCTCGGCCGCGCCGGTCGATCACGGGACTGGTGGTGGCGAAGGAGAATGCAGACTACTAGGGCCATTTGCGCTCCTCGTTCAATTAGCCCTTGGCGGCCTGGCCCTTCTTTCTCTTGTTTACAAGCGGTGGCGAGAGCGACCGCAACGTCCGGTCAAGATATGGTTCTTCGACGTGTCGAAACAGGTCTTTGGTTCTGTTCTGGTGCACATGGCCAACATCTTCATGTCGATGCTCACTAGCGGCCGGTTTTCCATGGAGCTAGAACCTCTTGCTGCTCAGACGGCTGCAAGGCTATTGCGAAGAACGGATGTTCCTTATGTTCCTAATCCTTGTTCCTTTTACCTATTGAACCTAGCTATCGATGTGAGTTGACTCGCCTGCCAAAGTATGACATCATAGAGGCTAATTTAGTTATACTCCATCTCTAGACTACTATCGGTATTCCCATCCTAATAGTCCTCCTTCGCGTCACAACCGGGCTTATCGCCTACACGCCCGTGGGTAAGCCACTCGAATCTATACAGTCTGGCAACTACGGCAACCCACCGAATGCCTGGTGGTGGTTGAAGCAGTCAATTATATATTTCTGCGGCCTGTTTGGAATGAAGATATGTGTCTTGCTAATATTCCTTATATTGCCATGGATTTCACGCGTGGGGGACTGGGCATTAGGATGGACCGAGGGGAACGAGCGGCTGCAGATATTCTTTGTCATGATGCTATTTCCCCTGATCATGAATGCCATTCAGTATTACATCATCGACAGCTTTATCAAGAAGAAAGATATGGGCCATGAAAGGATACCTCAGGAAGATGTTGACGACAGAGATCCATTTGGTGACAGTTTCGGGGACGACAGCGATGACGGGTCAATAAGCGATGAAAGCAACGAAAGTGTGCGAATGTCGAGGTCAACCAGCTTCACAGGCACACAAAAGAAGAACAGCAAGAATACCCGTGAGGAATATGATCCGGATTTGGATGGCCAAACAGTTGTTGGAAGCAGTAAGAGCCAAGAGGAAAGGGCCAAATTGCTTCCTACGGAGTTGGTTCCTCACGAGTAATAACCGCAATAATTACGGCATGGGTCATGAAACAGGCGTTGAGCGATTGATAGGGGCCTTTCCATGCTACCTCGAGCGTTATACTTTGAACTCTGGTAGTAGTTTTTGTCTTTTTGGCATATCAATCTATATCGATAGCAATAAATTGGAAGTCATATTGGAAAGTGAGTGCATTGCTGTGTGACTGGCCAATAGATCTTGTAATGGATGATTAGTTCACCTACCCCTACCGCCCAGAGCACTTTCAGTCGATTAGAACGAGCATACGCGTTATTCAGTAGTCATACATTCCGCCCCAATAAGACTCGCCACTCCCAGCTATACGTGGTCTTCCCACATTTCTCTGCTCTAGAGTCAATTTATCAGGGCATACCTCGAAATACTAGGAAACAGTGGCTTTCCAAAGACTGCGGATACGCCAAGAAAGCTACTGCCATGATAGCTTTGGTGTCTAGCTAGGACCCGACCATATAAGCAGTTCTGCGAGGGGGCGATGCTTGTAGTAGATGCTGGCTCTACAGCCAACTGTAGCATTTCTTCATCCTCTTAGCCACCGGCTTGTTCTAAGACACCGCGTTTCACGGCCCTCTAGCTAAATCCCGTGGCTACAGTGTTTGGACTGGAGGGTGAGACGACGGCTGAGGGCCGCTGTAGACATCGTGTTTGTGGCTGTTGGGGGCTAGTCGGTGAAGCGTTGCGCTTCAGGCACAGCCTGTGCGATTGAGTGGCGTATGACATAGGGTCGTGGGGGCACGATACAACCTGATCGGACCCGTATAAGATGTTCAGCGGGAACATTGCGCCACGAATAGAAGATTGTGCATCTGATGGCTTCCTGTCCCTGTGTGCTAGAAACCTATGTGTTGTTGGGTCATGCATAGGCAGGACACTGCTTCGACTAATAGGCTTTGAGAATATCGTCGGCAGGAGGGCTGGGAAGACTCGGTTGGTAAACATGTTGGATGATACTAGAAGTATTCAGGACATCCTCGTAGCTGCCTTGGCCTTCGCCTCTCAGGATAGAAATGGGTGCACGAAAGAAGTTTGCGGTCGTAATGAGGATAATAGCACTCGTTTTCTGCTCTGGGGTTTTGTTGTGACTATGCCTTGACAATCCTAGATGCCCCGAAGAAACTCTGTACCTTAGTTAGAGAGTAAATGCTAGCTAGTTATTAGTTTTCAAGCACTCTGGTGAGAGATTAGTCGAGACTTCGTTTGCGAGAAACAACACCAAGAAGTGGGTTGTGTTTTTTTCCTTCGTACTCCTTGGCAGCATCAGCAGACTTCGGGTTGGACAGCCATTATAATCTTGCGTAGTACTCCTCGAAAAGATTCTCAAAATGGTCATAGAATATGAGAATTCATTTGACTTTATAAAGTATCACCTTCGTGTGGAACGGTGTAATTCTTCTTAAACACCATATCGAGTGTCATAGCCTCGACGAACCGTTCATAGGATAACTAACGGTTCTTATAGAGTCTCCGGCATAAGAGGTCCCTCAACGAGCCCGACTCGTGGGAAATGAAGAAAACGAAGAAGGAAGTTTGAATCAAGGCCCAAGCAGTCGTCACGTCGAAGGGAGAATAAAGCTATTCTGTAGTTGACCCATATCAGAGTGGATGCGGTGCTGATCCTTGTTCCGGTTCGGCTGGCGAAGCTATCATAATTACCGGAGTCCTACCTATCTAATACCTAGCTACGGCTACGATAGCTATGTCTGACTATAGGTTAGCTATGCGAGCAGCTCTATATACGCTTGTGTTTAAAGCTGTGAAGCAGCTAAGGAGGCCAAGTTCATTGGAGGCTAGTTCAGTATATGCATACAAAATATCTGTTTCGCTTTGCAAGGTCAATAAGGCAAGCGTCCATTCTACAATACTGAGGATCCGGATTAAGACAATAGCCTAGACTCTAGAGCACTCATGATATGTATATAATTTTAGTTAATGTCTCTATATAGTGTTTAGGTATCAAGACTACCCAAGGCTAGAATAGTGGGAGCTACGTAATGATTTCTTGGCGCGCCAACTACTTGTTGGTTTCGGGGTTGCTCTAAGTGGCATGCCAAGACTTAAGACAGGATCCTAAAAGGTGACGCATGGGGATGCGTATACAAAATACAGAATACTACTTACTTAACCTATCTAACTTAATCCCAGGTATCAAGGGCCACCAATTGCAGGTGGATCTGAAATGATTGTCTAGATGTAGAATCGTGAAATTATATGCATACTATAATGTATACATGAGTTGTTAGCGTGGTTTGTTGCAGCGTCCGTCCTGCAGGTACGAATATGTAGGAACATCGGCAGCAGAACTACTCGAGGGGTTTAGTGCATTAGTGTATATAGAAGCGGGCCAGGATAGTTGATTCGCATCTCATCATAGGTCCTTCTCGCATGAACCTTGTTTGCTTTATTCGACTTGAAACAACAGACGAACCGGCAGGTTCTAGCTAGAGAAACTTGCGTAGATGCCAATCAAATATCGCGCTAAAAAAAAGAGCTACGCATACCTTGGGAAGGGTATCCTCTTGTTCGACATCTCTTCAGCCTTATGTAGAGAGTACAAGAATAGTACCAAGCTGAACGTCGAGAGAAGAAATGCCTGCTTGCAGTTATTCTGTACGCTGCAGGTATCTTTAAGGCCGACAGCAATAGGCGGATAGCCAGCTTTCTTGTGGGTTGGGGGCTGTACACAGCCTCCTCAGTCCAACCAGTGGTTGAAGTTTCACAGGCAGCAGTTTGAGACAAACCCAGGACTCTCGGCGAAGGCATTGGTGAGATCAATCCATCATCCCATCCCACTTAGCCGCTGAGTGGTCTAGTGTCCCACTGTGTGCTTGCTACAACGAACCTTACTTGGTATAACAGTCGTTCGGCTATGTAGTTCTGTAGAAAGGTGGTATGTAGATCTTGGTCCATACCCCGAGAAGGAAAAAGCGGCTTGACACTCGGTATCATTCGTGCTACTTGTACGTACAGTACAATACTACCGTAGTCTAAGTACATGTAGGCATGCGTAAGTTGTCCCAAATAGGATCAGGTACTAGTCCGAGATGGGGGTTCTTGGCGGGGCAGCTGTCAGGGGGAACTCACCCTTAAGATCCATCCAGGGCACCCGTCTATGCGCCATACCACTCCCGGCTAACCATGCCTATGTCGCCGAATTAGGTAGAGTAATTTGTATTCTGCATTTGGGGGATCGCTGCTCTTCATTTCTCCTGTTTTTCCATTTCGCGCCNATTGATTTTCGAGCTCACGAGCGCAATCCTTAAACTAACCACCAAACCTGTTGCTTAGATCGGCCGTCATTCTTTTTTTTTTCGAGTCGAGGATTCGAGGAAATCCGAGACTGATTTTCTTCGCCGTCATCTATATCGCCTTCACCTTTGCCTGCATTGATCCCGTCGAGCTTTGGCCTCTATTCCCTACCCATCTAGTTACAATCGCTTTGTTTGACCAGACACGTCGCCCTCGTATCCTTTGATAGTGCCTCTCTAATTACCATTCATCGGTTCTTTCCGTGTCAGTCACCAGATCAAATTATTTTATGCAGTAGTTACACAGCTTTGTTTCACAAACAAATTAGCACGACCGGGAAACGAGTATTTTGGTGGGACGGGAAGATCTTGAATAGGTTGGAGACGATCAGACATTCCGCTACCAATTTTCAGAACTACGAACAAACACATTGCACCAATGACCTCATTCATTCAAAAACTCCAAGCTTGAAAATCCGCTTTTATCTACTTTCTTGAAGAAACGAAACTTGCATCCGCAGGTGTATGAGACTAGAAATCTAGACAGATGCCGCACATTGGCGCTGTGATGGAGCGCAGCCTCCAAGATCGCAGCTGGGGGGATGCGTTTGTGAGTCTGCTTTCGCGAAGCGCCGTCGCTGCGTTGGGCAAGCGTCAACCTGCTACCGACAGCATCTCAAACGATATTTCTGATGCCGCCACTGCCTTTTCGAGTTGGGACAATTGTTTCCAGGCTGTATATTGCAAGTATGTCCCAATTGGCCGGACTGTACCCTTCATTGGAAAGAAGCTAACCTCTGCAGGTGGCCCGTCATTGCGCTATTTATTATTGCCGGCCTCCTTGTCCTGTCTGTCGTCTGGTGCATCGTTCGGTGCTGCTGTTGTGGCCTTTCATGTTGCTGCGAATGCTGCTATTGTCTGAAGTGCTGTGGAGAATGCTGTGGTTTATGTGATCCCCCTCGTGGCAAACGTAGTAAATACCTGGACGAGCCATTTGTTCCCCCTAATCACGAACAATATCGCTCTCCTGCCCCCATGCACGCTGGTTTCGACTCGAAGCCCAGCATGCCCAGTGTGCCCCAATTTGCCGAGTTCGACACGGGGAGCAAGAAAGATGCGGACTCGTTACCAGCCATGCCCAGCTGGGAGGAGGCAAGCTCTAAGAAAGTGCTTATTGAAGAAGATTCCGTTGAGATGGAAACCCTGAAGAAGCCAGACACAGCCCAGAATCCTTCCCATATGAATTTGACTAATGTGCCCCCTACAGCTTCAGCATCGCCCCGCGCAGTATCACCCTACGGTCCACCGGCGGGCGTAGGCAATACAAATGGGTACATGGCAGCTGGGCACAGTGAGGCTGGCGGCTACGGAATGAATCAACAAGGCTATAATGAATACGATAATCAGGGCTATGGACAGCAATATCCATCGAGCAACATGAACAATATGGCAGGAGGAGCCACGGGTGGCCCAATGGGCAGACAAGCGCCCCATCAAGACTACAATACGGGCTATGATCGTCAGAATATGAACCAAGGTTACCCTCAGTATCCTCAATCACGAACTCCCCGACCTTATAATGACGAATATGGGCGTAGCGCCACGCCCACATCGTATAATACTAGCGAGTATCAGGGTTTAACGGCTCATGATGGTTATGGCAGTAACCGGGGATCGCCCGCTCCTCAAGCGGGTTATGGATACGGAAATCCGCCACGGATGGGTACCCCTGGCGCACAGGCGGGCTATGGTTATAACAATGCTCGAAGATCTCCAGCCCCGCAGGCCGATTATAGATCCCCACAACGCTCTCGTACTCGCGACGAATACACTCAGCAGTATCCAACTACTACCTCTCGTCAAGAGTATTCCAACGATTCCTACGACGGATTTACCCATCCAACATCAGAACAATACGTTCAGCCGCCGGCTCCTACATCACCAATTCGAAATAACAGTGGGTTCGACTTCAACTCTGGGTATAGTCGCCCAGATAGCCGGTCAGGTCCCGCTCCGGCTCCGGCTCCAGCTCAGAGTACCAACGGTACTGCTGCATATCCAGGATATCGAAGCTACCGACCAGCACAAGATACGCAACAGCAACACGCTTGGGAAGGAGTATAGTGATTAAGAAAGGTTATTTTGATTATTTCTCTAAATCCTGCACCTACAAAGGTTGGAGCTAGAGGCTCTCCATTCTGTAGTTACACAGCTAGGGCATTCGGTTGGCTATTGAAAAGAGCTTGGCGTTGAAAGGGGACTGGGTTTGTTTCATACCATACACTTTGCATAATGACAGCGATGAATGAAGAGAGCACTGCTGTAGCAGGCTGATGTATAGTTGGAATGCATACTTGATACCTTGTTGTTAACTGGATATATTTGGTTCTGCACCCTCCGTTCAATTCTCTATTATCCCAATTGCTTATCAGCATTCCCATTATAGCCGCACGACGG
Organism: Nemania bipapillata; assembly: GCA_029590615.1. NCBI lineage: Eukaryota > Fungi > Ascomycota > Sordariomycetes > Xylariales > Xylariaceae > Nemania > Nemania bipapillata. Next base: position 5,291 of record JAPESX010000406.1, on the reverse strand, counting down.
ACGATAAACTCACCATGTGATGTTACGCATCTTTACATTTTCTTTTATGCCTGAAAGCCTTGTTTTTGTAAAGCGGTTTGATTTTCTGCTGTTCAACTAATACCAGGTGTTGCATTTTTCTGCCTGCTCACCAAATTTTGACCAACTTCATTTGCAACTATTCCTTCATTCTCGGCGAATCCAGAGATACCCTTTCCGTAACGTATTCATCGTTGTTTTCATCATTCTTATTCACAAATATGCCAAGGGGCAACAGTCCTGCCTTTGATCCCTATCCCCACACTTACCTAACTATGGTTCACACGCTCAACATAATGCGGACGAGCCTGGCTAGGACATATCAGGAGTTAAGGGTGGTGTGAACGACCTCCCCTTATCGAAAGATCCAGATGGTTCAGCTCCTCCTTAATGGTGAAGACGTCATCGTCGTCATCGTCGAAATCGTCGAACTGAGGGTGACCGTGAGGGTACGTGGAAGGACCTGCATCAGCAGCGTGGTCCTGCTCATCGTTTCCACCTCCGTGGGGATCATGCTGGTCTTGCTGGGGCTTATGCTGTTTCTTTGTTGTCGTCAAATATTCGACAGGCAAATTAAACTTCGGCGGGGGAGCTCGGGAGCCAGAAGCGACAGCGAGTGTGGACGAATGCTCCATGTCGTCCTGCCAGTCAGGTGTAATTCGACCGGCTGTATGTTGAGACCAGACAGCTGCCTGACCATATCTGGGGCCTGCATTTGCGTGTGCGGTGCGGGAATCAGGAACCTGCCACTGCGAACCAAGGTGAAATTCGCCCTGATCACTAATCCGTAGGCTATCTTCGATATTGAGGCCTGCCACATTGCCCAGATTGTGGCGACGGCTGGAGTCAATGACGCTATCGCCATAGTCATAGTCCCCATCCTCATTCCCGTCCTCATCATAGCCCTCACTCTCGTACTTGACCTCAGAATTGGAGTACTCAGCTCGAACCTTTTCGAATGTATTACTATTGGTTGGAGAGCATGAGCGCACGGGCACTGGAGTGTGAGATACGAAAGGGTCTGCTTCAATGTCGAGTCCTCTGCCGCCTACGGCACTACCAGCGTAAGGCGCAACTACTTATTTGGTTAGCAAGGATTTGAGAGTATGGGAAACGGAAAGAGGGGAGCAGAAACAAAGAAAGAAATATATATGGAAGAGAGAATGGAGTTTGATTGGGATTAGCTAGGAAAATAAGACATGCCCTGAAGGTCGGATAGATCGAGATGTTCTTCACCTTCTGCGAACATTTGAGCTTCGGGAGCCCGAGGTCTATCAGGAGACCCGTCTCGCACCCGGGAGACTGGACGCCCGGCCATTTCGAAGGCCTCTCGTACTCTGTCTCTGGTGAACCAATTTTGCTTAGCCGGTCCTAGCTGGTGCCCATACTGCACATTGCCAGAACGAAGAGCATGAGCTTGGCTAGTTGGTCTGGATATCGGTAAAGGAATTCTGGAAAGACGAGAGGGACCGGCGTAGGGAATGGAACCTGCTAGAGATAGCGCACCAGGGCCTGGTCCCGAGGAGGCCTGATAATGGGCATGCTTGTTGTGTGACTGAGTGGCGTGAGCTGGCGCATGAGCACCGGGTCTGTTCGTTGCTTGAGGGTTCCAAATCGACAAGGGGTGAAGGGCAGGATGCATATACCCGGTCGAGGCCAGGAACTGATGATATTTAGAACAGGGCCAGGACGGCTGGGGAGGCGGCGGTGGCACCTAGACACCTTCACAAGCCCAGCAGCAGTGACTCCATTGAACAGGAGGGTACTTTGACGGTGCGGAATGGGGACATAACGGGATGCCCGGAGGTACGCATGGATCAACGGCGATAGCACCGTGACCACAGGCAAAGGTGACCATGTATTCATAGCACATCTTTGCGACGGTGTTCGACCTGACAGGGAAAAGGGACGTGAGCGGATGAGAAAGGGGGGGAAGGGTGTGAGAGGGGATTGGATGGGATGGGATGAATAGTGAAAGATATACGAGAGAAAGACGAGCGTACTGCCCAGGGAGAGAATTGAGGATATATAGAAGGGATATGATGTGGGTTGGGCTGAGAAGAGAAAGAGAGTCGAAGTCGCAGACGTGTGGGAAGGTAAAATACTCCGAGTTGTGGAGGGCACCAGTGCACACACACACATACATACATATATAATATATATAATGAAATAGAACTAGCGAGTGTGGCAATTGTTATTCAAGGAACGTAGGTACTTCGATACTTATGGCGACGCGCTTGACGCGACCGTGTAGAAGTATACCCTCCATGTAGATATTTCAACAGCCCTACTACATCATGTCATATGTGAATCTATACCTTGCCCTTACACTCTAGATAGAGAGTATATAGTAGGGTTTATGCTAAGAAAAGAAGTGATTATCTTGTATATATTCCATAGATAATATGATTCCTAAGAAAAAAAGGTATATATCAAGCCATAGACCTAGGTAGTTAAAGCATCGTCTTGCTAGGTTTCTTGACTCGTTCTCTAATATTCACGAGATGTTGTCTAGCGTTACATAATCATCGTGTACAAGTGACCTATACCTGGATCGACGCGTTCTTGCCTCTTGCTAGAAAGAAACGCGGTACCGCGCGACTGCCGCGTTGCAGGATGTTGTGAAGTACATATGTACAGAGAAGCTTCTTTACCTTCAGAGGATACCTGAGCCATTGGCTCAAGCTAGCCAGTCACCCATGGTGCTTATATCTATACGCTAAGTGCCGTTACTCTATTCCGACAAACTGTATAGAGGAAGCTATGTAAAGCCACAAGGTAACAAAAATAAAAACAACGTCAAATTTTGGGAAACATCAAAGCAAGTACAAGAGTGCTTGCTTAAAGAAACATGCTGGAATTTGCTTACCATCTCTCCTTTGTCATTGGTTGGTTGGTTAGAAGGCTACACTAGATAGACCGCGAAGAGGAGCAACAGGCGTTAATAATAGCACTCGTATTCTCTGAAGTTATAACTGTTACTTGCGCAGTCTTTCAATAGCGAACTTCAAAGTGAAGCCAAAGCGTAACAAGAACTAGTGTAGTTAGGATGATGCTCAAGGTACCTGTGATGCTTCAGTTTCAATACAAGCTTGACCAGAGACTACTTTATGCTAACAACCCATAGCGTGCATACCTTATCACATTGTATATGCTTTTAGGAGGTATGATAGATGACGAATAAGAAAACCCCGTATCAAAGATTCCATACCAAATAACCTCTTGACTACTATTCACATATGTAGTGACTTGAAGGTTTTTACCTGTTGAATATGATCATTATGCTTGCCATGTACCTCACTAGCTATTCCCTATTTAAGCTACTAAGAGAATTTATATAATCGACTGATGAAGAAGGTATTCGGTGTCAGGTGTATTACGTGACACCACCATCTATGATTTCTTCTCAATCTCCATCATTGTCGCTCCGTTTGAAAAAGTGCGGAAATAGTATTCGTAATTCGTCCAGATTTTGGATCTGATGTTGCGATGCCTGGGCTATGGGAACTGGGAGCCCTTCTTCCACTAAATGGATTGCTGTCCAGCCGAACTGTTTAGCCTCCTGGCAATTTTTGAAGGAGTCATCTATATGTATCTAGTCAACTTTCTACCTTTTTCTCTCTCTCTTCTTTTTTTTTTTTTTTTTGTTTTTTTTTTGGTTAGATTGGAGTATGGAATTACGAACCAACGAAATAGCAATCTGCTTTGTTTTCTACGTCGACTGCCTTCATGGCCATTTCAAACATCTGCGGCTGTGGCTTGCAGATAATTGGCACTTTGGCATAGTCGCAGTAGGTGATACCCTCGAAAAACTGGTCAACCCCCAGCAATCGCACGACTCTCTGAGCATGTGTCACGTAGGCATTGGTAAACAGCCATAATTTAACCTTGGACTGGTCGATGTCTTGCAGCAGGCGATAAAGCTTGATATCAGGTTTGATCAATGACTCGAGTGCGATAGCATCGTCTACCATGGAGTTATATTCCAAGGGGTTGATCTGGTAGTTGTCGACTAGACCTTCCACGATTAAACCGTACCTCTTGTAATAATCGTTACGAACTTGAGCGGTTTCTTCTTTGCTTAATTTAAGACGATGTTCAAAGTAACCATCTATCAATTTTGACGAAGCTTCTCGGACTCTGGATGCTGTGACAGTCCTCGGGTTAGTATATTATGGCATATTCGCAAGCGACATGAGAGGGTGCTGATTAAGAGCCGTGGCCCCTAAAATACCTTGAGGGTAAAGACAATCATCAACATCACTGTAACGCGGGTTAGTTAGTCATCAAAGCATTGTGGCCAGCAAGCTTAGGCCATATTAGAAGACCTACAAGAAAAGAACTGGCATATTGGAAGTATAGCTTCTGTGTAGTATCACTCACGTCTGGAATTTCAAATATTTGTGTGAAGGAACGCGGGATGAGAAACAGATCGAGGCATGGATTGGAAAGAGAGCCTCATCACACGAGGGAAATAATACCTACATAGTATACATAGTAGTAGGTACTGCGTAGGACATTGCTAATTTCAGGGCGTCACACAGCCTCAAATCTAAGCAGGCTGTTGCTTCATTGCAATTTGCGGGCGTTGCACCGGTAAGAGTAAATTATCAAGACACGTGGTCTTTGCAGCTGTGTCTACCCCAATCAACTAGGCGTAGAAAGGAAATCCAATTCATGGTATTTTTTTTTCTTTTCAATGTAGTATCCCTTTAAGCTAATGTTACTTGACCGAAAAGTATTTAACTGTTGAACTGTAGGACACGCCACATAATCCTACTCCCACTAATTAAACAGTGTGCAACTATCTACCTAGTTAGGCGCCTAGACTATAATATTACCTAGCCTATCTACTAAGTATACATATATACATAATACCTATTTGCTCTTGGGGAAAGTAGTGGGCAGTGCGAGGCTGCGATGCAATCGTGACACAATATCGGCAAAGTCGCCCTCGTTCTCGGCAGTGATGATTCCATGCCGCACGAAGAAGTCGATCATGACACACGCGCAGCTCGGCTTGAACTCGCGGCGTCGTAGAGCACTCATAACCTCGTCGACGCTCAGCAATCTCAACCATTCAATCCCGTCTTCTGCCGGGCGTAGCACTGCCTTTTCGTCGACTTCCAAGTCATAAACATACTGTACGCCCGGCTCAACCAGCCCGGGTTCAAACCCCGTGGTCCCGCCCTCCTTGATGTTGAACCAGGATATCGCGCCCCCCGGACGTAGCATCCTTTGCATCGACCCCGATCTCCTCCATGGCTTCCCGC
>JAPESX010000405.1:0-18944 GCA_029590615.1 Nemania bipapillata | reverse complement strand
AGAGTACATCAGACAACCTAGTCCGGTACTTCGTTGTGATCCAGTAAGTACATCGAGTAGGTTCTATTACACGGGGCATGTACTGTTTTTTGAAGGAGCTCGACACAATAGGAAGGTGCTTGTATTTTTGTGCAGGCTGCTGCCCAGGTGCACGCTGCACGTTCCATACACCAACTGTTTAATATTCCATCTATGCAGACTAAAGCATTTCAGCCTTTCCTAACTTCTAGTATTGCTTAAGCGATGTTCTGATTGCTAGAACCTTGGAAGCGACCTATGATAAAATGCCTTCATCAACCAGCTCCTGCCAAATGCCATGTTTCCTTCAAGTCATGCCATAAAGCCTCATAATCCCCGATCGACATCTTTTTGGAAGCCTAGCATATCTCTCACACCAATCGCGCGCACCAAATTTTCGTTGTCTAGAATGCCAGCATCAGCCTCTCTGCCACGGCAAGTGCTTGATTTGGAAGGACCGTCCATTCCGGCACCGCCAGGCCAACTCTCACAGCTAGACAGCCCGCCGAATGGTAATCACATTGCGATTCCCTTCATCACCACCAGTGCCGTCGTCTCTGCTGTTTTCTATGTGATTCGCTTCTACGCCAAGTATCTTGGAAAGAAGCTTAACATCTCTGATTGTGAGCGTCTCCTTACCTCCGCGTGACTTGGCTGATGCCTAAGCAGACTTGGTCTTCGTCGCATTCGTACGTAGTTTCGGCCTTTAGGTTTCCTGTTCATTAAAGGGAAAAATAAGAAAAAGCTCACTAGCCGTCTGTCTAGCCAACTTTCTGGGTTTACATCTACTATAGCTACAGCCTCAGCTGGACTGGAGGCTATCTCGTCCATCAATGGGACATTCGCCTAGTAGATACGACGGCGTTTAATTATGCAAGTTGGCACTACGGCCTCCGCATGTGGGCTGAGCGTTGTACTAACCATACTAAGATCACGTTCCTTGCTACTCTTCTCTATTTATGGATCATCGGCTTGGTTAAATGTGCGATTTTGCTCGAATGGGTCGAGATTTTCGTCCCCAGGGGCGAACGCAACTACTTCAGCTGGGTAGCATATGCAACATGCCTTGCCTTTGCCTCGCTCTCCATCATCATTTTCTCACTGGACCTGGCCAACTGTACGCCCTTTGAAGGCAACTGGAATCTTTTAGTTCCCGGGAGAACTTGTCGTTTCGAGGTTCCGCAGTTCGTTTTGGCGTCGGCCACGACGAATTTTGTACTGGACTTGATCCCACTTATTCTTGTTCAGAGGGTCATCTGGAATCTCCAGCTGTCGTGGCAGAAGAAAGCCGGCGTGAGCATCTTATTCCTCGTGGGGCTAGCGTAATTATGACCTTCCCCTTTCACTGTATTCGCATTATTCTAACTACGAGTGGTAAAATAGAGCACTCGCCGCAAATGTTGTGCGTTTGTACTATGCAACACGCTTTTACGTGTCGGATGATGTCAGCTACTATTTTTCCATCTTAGCGATAACTACCTTGGCCGAGACGTTCGCCGCAAACTTGGTGCTATGCATCCCTTTTACACCTAAAGCGCTGTTAGGTCTCCAACAAACGAAACTGTATTCCACCCTCAAAGGTTACGGAACAGTCAAGAGCGACGAGGCCTACACCAACCAGTCGGACAATCACCTCAACTCGCATGAGTTACGGCCTATTCGTAAACCACGAGACCATTGGTTCATGAGCTCAAAGCTGGATACCAACCAAACGGTTACGGATACGGTTGATGAGAACAGTAATGAGACAGAGTCCCAGAGGCGTCTTCGACCCAGATCAACCTAGGCGACTAAAGAATACTGATACTCCGGCGCCATCTTGCTTAAACAAGGGGTCTTCATCTTACCCTCAATATGGCTATGCACTTTATTATTGTGATCAAAGGGGATGGACATATATGTGCCAGGGACATTTTCTTTCGACCATATTTTGCGCTTCTATCTTAAATATGCGTATAGGTTCATCTATTAGTCTTAATTTTGACTAATAATTTCCTTTGGACAAAATCGCTCATAAATACACCTTTTTTTTTTATGTCAATATCANTTTTTATTTCACTCGTATGGTATTGATTTATTGATTCCGGGTAGGTACCTCATAGGAATAGCTCTATCTAGGCCTAGGGTGGTAATTATTGCTCTGGGTGTACAGAATAGTGGAGTAAGTGGCTCGGCACCCAAGACGAGCCTCCTTTTACTATTCCACTTTGAGAATGCACTTGCCGAGGGGACCCGGCGGCGGGAGGATGCTATAGTGTATTAGAACTCGACACGCATTCTTGTTGGTGCTTGAACTGCAGGATAGAACACAACACAACAATTATCCATGATTTGAACCAAACCCAAGGGTCGATTTCTGGCACCAACCACCACCTCCATGTACCTATATAGCTAGCTAAAGTACCTTGGGCCGATTGGCTGCAAGGGGCTTCTGCGGCCACAATCGTACCATTAAAATGTAACTAGCAATGCCAGTACCCTAGACTAGACGTTACTACTACTACTATTACTACTACTACTACTTAGGTACCAGCTAAAGTACCTTTGTAGGCTCAGGTATTTTGTGTGTACCTATCAATCCCCTCAGTACTAGCAATGCCAGTTCCCTAGACTAGACGTTAATACTACTACTACTACTAATCCCCTCAGTAGTTACTTATTGGTATCCATTTGTATCTATAGGCTCTTATGCAGGTAGATCTACGCGCTTAGTAGAGTTGGGTCTAGCAGATTGCGGGCGTGGGGGGAGTGGGCCTCGTTCAGCCTTGTTTGTACCCGGGCAGTCTGGGGTTCCATTTTACTTTATCCCTAGGACCACACAGCAACACTCACCATCATGTGCCATGTATGTATGCAACAAGTGCAGCAACAGTCGGCAATAAGTGGTGTTCCGCCAATCCCCCAGTTAGCTGAACATATGCACGTTTCTTCATAACTTGCCTTTTTAAATTGCTTTTTTCTACCCACCAAGCAAGCCCCTTTAAGACCGTGATACTTGTAGAGCACATGGTTACACACTACCTACCGTACTGTTACCCTTTGCGCGTTTGGTGTAACTAGAAAGTCTAGTATAGCCACAAGGTCAGGTCTAGCCAGAAGGGATTAGCGGAAACCTGCTAACCACGCGCCATTAAGACACATCATTTGAAAGCTGTGCCTCAGCTTTGCCTTCGCTTCAAAACAGGTTTCGTGTCTTGAGTCCTCGTCCACCGAACGGCCTTGGCCATATCACAGAGTTGCAGTTAGGCCCGCGTGCAGGATGATGATAACAAACCCTGATCGACAGCCTTCGTTTGATTCGGTGGTCTCCCCCCACTTGCCTGCGGCTGTGTGGCATGCGCTTTGATGTCGGGAAGGAATTGCAGGGCCCGTTGCCTCTGAGCCCCGAAGGCTGGCGTACATCCGGCCGCTCCTCTAGCCCGATGACTCAAAAAGAATAGACAAATATCAGAATCAGGCACACTCCCCCTTCTCCATTTCATCATCCTATCCTCATGTATGCCTGCAGCAAGTTACTGTACGCCAACTAAACAATACCATACCATCGCGATCCCATAATAACCCCTTTTGTAGTGCTCGTGCGTTAGTGTGTTTTTCCCTCGCAATGGCGGCAGATGGAATTCCTGCTCTCCTACGACTGCTCCCTATCATGTCGACCACCTCATCCCTCTGGTATGCCTGGGATCAATACGAGCAGATGACGCTCTTTCGTGTGCCCGAATTGAGAACACACAGCAACCAGCTATTGCCCAAGTATTTCACCTCCTTCTTCACCCGCGGGGCACCGCGAGTATTGGGCCTTCTCGCCACTACGGTTATTTCTTGCGGTGCAATTTTGCGACATGCCAACGGCATGCAAGCCAACGACACACGACTATGGTATATTGCAGGTACGTGTGCTTTTGATCACTCTAGCAGCCCGCGAGTTGGAGAGTCGCGTAATAACCCAAGTCCCAGGCCTTTCTTTAGCCATTGCGCACTTGGCATGGGTTCCTTTGATTCTTCCCTTAGTAAAAGCTATCGAGAATGACGCAAAGGGGGCAAACGTTGCACAACTTGAGCACTGGCTGCGGCTACATGCGTGGCGAAGCTCGACTGTTGATCTTGGGGCGTGGGTCTGCTGCGTTGTTGCTACTATCAAGTCACTTTCGTGATTGCAAGTGGAAGTCCACAGTACGCATACATCTTGGACATAGTTGTCGATAAATTATGCGAACCTGGAATGCGTGTGTGGGGGACCAGAAGCTTCGTAACCTTGGGTACCATTAAGGTTAGAAAAAATTACGTCCTCAAGCCTTGCGAATGGGAATACGACCTTGGGAATTTGATTCCGCCAGGTGATTAGCGAGGTGTAGAATGAGAAGGCCAAATGGCGAACTCGCCAATTCCTTAAACTTAGGTGTCAATAAATGAATACCTATGAATAGGTACCTAATTCTCTACAGGTACGACTCCACTTAAACGTGAGTGCCTCGGAGGTAGAGGATTGATATCTTGTTAGTTTTGCATAATATATTCATGTTGAATGCAACCGCCGTGGCAGCACTATGCTAGCCAGTGGCTCGGGGATGCAACGTCGGGAGGGGCAAGTAGCAATGGAATACTGGCTTTTAGCCGACCTTATGTGCTTCACTATTGGAGCTATCGCAGCTGTATTATGCCCCGACTCCAGCATAATACTGGTTAGTAACAATAGTGCATGGTATCTTAGGTAGGTACGGCGTCGCAATCGATGTGAGACGCGTTGCAACGTCGGGACTCCGTTGACACATAAATTTAGGATGATATTTTAATGCATGTAATCAGGGTGGGACAGAGCGATACCTATGTATCTATGCCTTGAGCCGCAAAGACCGGTCTAGGTCTAGTTTAGTGGCGACATGGGTACGCTAGTGAGCCATGACACCCTTGTCGTGGAGTGTCACAGAACGGAACTGCAACGCTAAACTACAACTCTACTGCAAAAGTAGAACGTTATCAACGCACAGAGCCTTGACCGTTTGCAGGCCTTATATATGGGGCCGTGATACAGAGCTGGGCCCGCAGCACTTCTAACGCAACGTCGGTTACTAGATAATAGCTGCAGGCGGTCAATTGTTTGACTCGACTACCTTCTACTTTTCTAGTGTAACAGCATGAGGCTGCAATTCCGTTCCGTGACAGCCCGGAATGCATCCGGGTTTCCGCCTGTCCGGACAGACGTGGTGTAACTCCAAATCCATCAGTAGGTCGGAGCTGAATAGATCCGGCCATCGGGGTAGGTAACTACATAACCTACCTAATCTGAGAGGCTGCGCGCAACACGATGACCCACAAGTAGCTACATAAGGACACAGTGCACAGGATCTGCTTCTCCCATCTCTTCTCTTCTACAGCTACCGCCTTTTCTAAGAAAACTCAGAACGGCCCTAAAATTTCCCCAGATGCGTAAGATGTTGTGATTGGTGTATTTGGCGTTAGTGGTCGATCGTACCATACTTTTACTGCAATTTCTCGCTTTTTGACAGCTAGAATTGGCCTAAAGCGTGTTAGGGCCGTTCTGAGTTTTGTAAGAAAAGGCGGTATTATAGGCCGGCCTCAAGAGCCGCGTCGCACAAACCCCCACTCCCCGCCCTCCCCCTACATGAACGACAGCTGCGGCCGACCTAACAAAAGTAATGCCTACATACATAGTACTTGTATATGCAAGGTACTTGATTGCTTTCACTCCCAATTTTATGCGGGGACAGCTAATAGTCAGGGTATCTAGCATAGCAGCAAGCATGATCTTGTTGTTAAGGCGACTTATAATCGGCGCGGAACTGATAGGACTGCCGGTATTCTGTATTCCATCTTTACCAACAGGCAGGAGACTACTGCATCACTACACCATCCGACGAAGAAACTAGGTACATCATCCGACAGAGAGACTACATGCTAGGAACATTCACCGCCGCCCCCGACTGCTGTAGATAAGATGTGATGTACCCAACGGACATTAGAGCCTTGCTACTATCCACCCAATCATCTTGGTGCTCGATTGACTTGGCCCAGTCAGGGTCCGAAAGAATCTCAGCGATGTTCTCCACCTTTTCGAGCGTATACTCGATGAAGCAGTCGAAGTCAGCGACGTCCCACGCAGCCCTGTGCCCTCCCATGTTTGCCTTTAGCGCCGCATTGAGGTCAGCGGGTGTGACGAACTAAGAGAAGTGTGTGTGTGTCAGATCTCCAACCAGACGTCCCTGATTTATCCCAGTATCCAGAAAGAAGGCTCACTAGCGAGTAGTCGATTACCCCGTGTCTTTTGAAGACGGGGATAGCAAGCGGAATATGCTCCTCGACGAGCCACTTCATGAATGACTCGTGGGTATGCTCAGGTCTGCGGTAATGGGTTACGGTGAACTTCACGTGGGTAGTCATGGTAGTGATGATGGCAGCGGGGGATAGTGACGATTTCGGATCTTTTGTCTGGTGGCTGATAACGTGTCTGCGAATAGAGCTTACAAGTGTTGGAGTTTTGTGAGGATGTCTTGGGGAAAGGGGAATTTCGGCCCCTTTTCTATTGAGCAGAATGGCCCCACTTCTTCTCGGTTTGGGCTTGAAGGGAACTTTGTTCTATCGCTCGCTTGTCACATGGTGTCAGCCTATGGTGTGGTTACTATGTATACCTATTGGTGTATCATAGGTTACATTGCGTACATGCATCCGCTTTGGTTGGACCTTCTACAACCTGCATTTGGGTCGTACGAAGGAGCCCGTTATAAGGGAACAACCGGGATGCTATGCGTCAAGATAGTTTCAAGCCGCGCTGTCGTTGCCGCATGCCAACTCTTACCCTTATTATATTCAGTGGCGTAATCCTCTACGTGCCTCCCTTACAACACAACACACGCCTGTCCACCACACGAGAAAGGGGGTTGAGAGGGGGTGGAGCAAATACGATTTTGCGTAGTTGAAATTTGGATTGGCATGCTTATTGAAGCGGATAGCGTGATTGCTACACCTTACCTTCGGCGGCGGAGATAGGGCGTGGTCCTACATGTCATGGGGGTAAGATCATTGATAGTAGTAACCCAATATGGATGACGAGGAGAGGCAGCCAATGTTCGCCAGATGTTAGTGATTCGTCTTCCTGCCAGATTACATTCCTAACTGTACACTTATCAGGCGAATTAAGTAGCATCCTAAACAGAATGCTATTTCCGATGCAAGCGACCCTCGAAATTATACATTCCACCTTATATGGTGCTTTATATCCTGAACAGTTGTACTCGTTCACTAAGAGCAGCAGCAGCCGCCTTTTAAGAACCACAAGATGGATGAAATTAACAAGTTGGAGGCTATTGCCATAATTGGCACCAGCTGCCGTCTTCCCGGTGGTATCAACTCCCCGGGCAGGCTATGGGAGCTATTGAAACATCCGGTTGATCTATCGTCAAAAATCCCGGCCAGTCGCTTCAACTCTGAATCTTTCTACCATCCGGACGCAGAGCATCCTGGTGTAGGTGTCATGAAATTTTCCTTGCCTCCGAAGCTAATATGACCTTAATAGACAGCCAATGTAACAAAAGCCTATCTTCTTGATGACGACCCCTTAGCCTTCGATAATGATTTTTTCAACATCAATATCAGAGAAGCCGAGTCGATGGATCCACAACAACGAATCATCCTGGAGGTAGTATACGAGGCTATAGAAGCTGCTGGCTATTCTATCTCGCAGCTTCAAGGCTCGTCTACCGGGGTATTCATGGGGCAAATGACAGACGACTATCGCGATCTCCTGTTACGAGACATCGATTGTCACCCGCTGTATACTGGAACGGGCATTTCTCGTTCTATTTTGGCCAATCGGGTGTCATATGCGTTCGACTGGAAGGGACCGTCTGTAAACATTGACACAGCCTGTTCTTCCAGTCTCGTCGCATTACACCAAGCTGTCCAGTCTTTGAGACAAGGAGAGTGCGATACCGCTGTTGTTGCGGGTGTTAATTTGGTCTTCGGTCCCGAGACGTTTAGCGTCTTGTCCAGTGTGAGTTTTAATATTAATTTTGCCTGTGGTATTTTCTGGATTCTAAAACTAGTCAAAGCTCCGTATGCTGTCACCAACAGGGAAATGTCACATGTGGGACGAGAGCGCAGATGGCTACGCTCGGGGTGAAGGCTTCGTCGCCATTGTGATCAAAACTCTTACTTCTGCATTGGTCGATGGAGATCATATCGAGTGCACGATACGAAACACTGGTGTCAACCAGGATGGCCAATCAGCGGGCCTCACTGTCCCAAGCTCAGATGCCCAGGCGGACTTGATCAGGTCCACATACCAGAAATGTGGACTCGATTGTAGTAAGGAAGAAGGGCGTTGCCAATATTTCGAGGCTCACGGAACCGGTAAATGCCTTATCCTCTGTATAGATGACCAGTACCTCACAGTGATTAGGAACACAGGTTGGAGATCCAAAAGAGGCCCAAGGCATCAGTCTGGCCTTTTTCCCAGAGACAATCCGAAGAGGTGGCAGTGACCGCCATGCGCCAGAGCTCAACAATACCCAGGCACACAAGCTTCACGTTGGTTCAGTTAAAACTGTCATTGGCCACACAGAAGGGACAGCGGGCCTTGCTTCACTTCTTAAGGCTTCTCTCGCTGTTCAGCATGGCCTCATGCCACCAAACTTACACTTTCATCGTCTAAACCCAACCATCGAGCCCTACTACGACCATCTGGAGGTAGTGGTTAGCCCACAGGTCTGGCCCAGGCTACCTCTGGATACACCCAGGAGGGTGAGTGTCAATAGTTTCGGTTTTGGCGGTAATGAGTGCTCTATTACTGGAATCTCTAAGATCGAAACTGATGATCAATAGGAACGAATGCTCATGCCATCATTGAAAGCTGGACAGACACGAGAACGCCAAAGGAAATTCTGTCTTCATCGCCTGTTTGGGGCCCGTTTGTCCTATCCGCTCACTCAAAACCGGCGCTTAAATCCGTGATAATCTCCTTATCAGAGACACTCAAAAGCCAGACCAGCATCGATCTTTCGAGACTAGCATGGACTCTGCAGACTCGACGAACACACTTCAAACACAGAGTTTCAGTCTCCGCCGCCACAAAGAAGCAGCTCATCTATAGGCTGGACTCCCTTATTAGGAAGGCCGACGAGTGGCAGGTAACTCCGCGCCCATCACAGGCCCCAATTGTCCGTATTCTGGGCATATTTACGGGTCAAGGGGCTCAATGGACGTCGATGGGTGCGAGTTTATTACATCATTCAAACTCGTTCAAACGCACGTTTAGATCGCTCGACTCGGCCCTCCAAGGTATATCTCTAGCTCCAGATTGGTCACTCGTAGATGAATTGTTGCGTCAGGATGACCCTATGCGCACTTCGTCTGCCGAAATCTCGCAGCCTCTCTGCACAGCTCTCCAGATAGCGCTGGTCAATTTGCTTTGGGAATGCGGAATATCTTTCAGCGCTGTTGTCGGCCACTCCTCGGGCGAGATCGCTGCTGCGTATGCTGCTGGGGTTCTCACAGCCTCTGATGCTATCCTGATTGCATACTACCGAGGCTACCATGCCCGAGACTGCAAAAACAAGATGACCGGCAAGATGATGGCGGTAAGCATGAGCCCGAAGGAAGCGCAGCTGTTTTGCCAACAGCCGTGCTTCCAGGGCAAAATCGTGGTAGCTGCGGAGAATTCACACTCAAGCACCACGCTGTCAGGAGACGGCGAGGCGATTGAAAAGGCCAAAAGCATGTTGGATAGAAAGTCGGTATTTGCCCGGGTTCTCATGACCGATACAGCATACCATTCCCATCATGTGGACTCTGCCCGAGAGCCGTATAGCGCATCGCTTAAGAGCGCCACTATTCGACCAGCGAGGGATTGCTTTCGAGGCGCTTGCAATTGGTATTCAACCGTGTACGATTGGTGCGAGGGCCAGAACGCGGCCATCCCCACATCTTTCGACGCCATGTACTGGGTTGAAAACCTGACGAAGCCTGTATTGTTCTCCCGGGCCATTCGTGCGGCTCTTCGAGAGAACGCGTTCGATCTTGCCCTCGAGATTGGGCCGCACACCGCCCTACGAGGGCCAGCCACTGAAACCATTCGAGCGGCTCTGGGTGGTAGCAGCTTGCCTTACCTAGGACCTCTAGAGAGGAACAAAGATGCACTCGAAACTTTTTCAAATGTACTCGGTTCCATATGGTGCCACGTCAGCCCGCAAAGTTCCCCCGTCGACTTTGCGGGTTTTAAAATGGCTTGTGATGGACCTGAATCAGTAAGGCCGAGAATCCAAAAGAATCTGCCACCGTATCCTTGGGATCACGACCGGCTCATGATAAAAGAATCTAGGAGATCGAAGTCCTGGCGCACTCGCAGCAGTGCGGCTCATGAGCTGCTTGGGTACCCAGTATCGTGGACGCAGAATGGGTGTCACTGGCGCAAAATCCTGCGACTCGATGATGTGGATTGGCTGCGGTGCCACCGGTTTCAAAACCAAGCGCTGCTTCCGGCTTCGTCATATCTCGTGGTGGCTATCAACGCAGCGCTTCACATCGCCGGGAACGATCTACCAGTCCGGATGATCGAGTTGCAAGACTTCGTAATCCACAACGCAGTTGCGTTCGAAGAGAGCGTCTCTGGCGTTGAGCTCCACTTCTCCATCAGAGTGGTTGAGGACAGGCGTGCAGAGAAAGTTGCCGAGTTTTGGTGCTCCTGTAGTAATGCCGATACGGCATCTCCTCAGTTCAACAAAGACGTCGTTACTGGTCGTATTGCTATACACGTGGGCCCCGAGACGGAGGGTCTTTTGCCGAGAAGAGTTATTCCTAGTCTTCCGATGACAGGCGTCTCCACGGACCGTTTCTATCACTGGATGGACAAGGTCGGCCTCCAGTATTCTGTGCCTTTTATACTAGACTCTATCAAAAGACGGCTCAACATGGCTACCGTCACCACGATGCCTACCATTACCAGTGACTACATAATTCATCCAGGGACGCTCGACAGCCTCTTTCAGGGTCTCTATGCAGCATTCTCCTATCCGGGCGATGGGCGAGTTTGGACGACTTATCTTCCAACAAGTTTTCGACGACTTCGGTTCGACATAGGCGCTCACCACCGAATGAACAGCCGCACAGACGTGAAGCTCGTCGCGGATTGCTATGTAACTAATTCATCCGCACGAGAGATCTGCGGCGACATTGACGTCTTTTCTACCATCGATGACCATGCCGGAATACAAGTACAAGGCATCGTTCTATCTTCGCTCGAGGTGCCTCGTGCTTCCAACGACCAAAACATGTTTTGGGAAACAGTTTGGAAGAAAGACTTGATGTCTATCGCTGTATTGGATGAACAACGCTGCCAGCAGAAGCCCTCCGTCGAGAACCACACATTCCACGATGCATGCGAGAGGACAGCGTATTTCTATCTTACCCGGCTTCTTGAGGATTCTGAGCAGCACACAATAGCGTTATCGGAGGGGCAATTAACGCACCTCATGAATTGGGCCTCAAAGAGAGCTAATTCAAGCAGACAGCGAGTTCTAGAATCGCCTTGGCCAACCGACTGGCAAACGGATAACTTAGAGTCGATTATTGCCCTGAAGGGCGAAGAACTTTTGGGCCAGGTTGATCTTGAAGCTATCAACCACCTGGGTGCCAGATTACCTAGCATAGGACGTGG
This sequence comes from Nemania bipapillata, assembly GCA_029590615.1. NCBI lineage: Eukaryota > Fungi > Ascomycota > Sordariomycetes > Xylariales > Xylariaceae > Nemania > Nemania bipapillata. The sequence continues at coordinate 7,258 of JAPESX010000405.1, read as the reverse complement.
ATCAGAGCCGCTCATGCAGACCCTCGAGACAGAGAAGATCCTTGATAAGTTCTACACAAATGGCCTGGGAGTTTCGGAGGTCAAGATGCATTTAGACACAATCATTGACCATCTAATGCACCGCTACCCCAGGATGAGAATCCTTGAACTTGGGGCTGGTACTGGCAACTTTACTTCCACCATACTACAACGTCTGGGATCAAGCTTCGATTGGTACACTTTCACTAACCTTTCGTCCACTGATTTTGAGGACACTCGAAACAGCTTTGCTTCACACAATCAATATATGTCATTTCAAGTCCTGGATATCGAGCGATCGCCCATTGATCAGGGATTTGCGGCTCATTCGTATGATCTCGTCATTGCTGCACGCGTCCTCAACTCGGCCAAGTCTCCCAATCAAACCTTGCAACATTGCCGACAGCTTCTGCGTCCCGGGGGTTATTTAGTCATTGTTGAGGTAACTAATCCGAATGCCTTACGTTTCGTATTCATGTTGTCACTCTTGCCGGGCTTATGGCTCGGCCATGGAAATAGTCAAACGCAGGGCCCAATCTTCACGGAAGCACAATGGGATGGCTTTTTACGTAATAACCTATTTTCTGGTGTCGACCACGTCTTCAGAGACTTTGAAGGTCCTGCTCATGGCTTTTCGGTCATGGTCAGCCAAGCAGTGGACAATCAAATCATTGCCTTGAGAGATCCTCTTAATTCAGGCGATGGCATGGTACACATCAAAAAGTTACTTCTCGTCGGTGGCCATAATCTTGCACTGTGTAGGATGACGAGGAAAATTAGGTGCTGCTTGAGCTCGTTCGCGAGAGAGATATCGGTAATCAGCGATCTGGGAGAAGTGGCAGGCCTTTCCCTAGATTATCATACTGCTGTGATATGTCTATGCGACCTTGAAGAGGCCACCTTCAAAAGAATGGATCGACTGCGAATTTCTGGTATGCAAGCTCTCTTCCGCGAGACTAAATACATTGTATGGGCCACACGCGGCAGCCGTTATGGAGATCCCTACGCCAGCATTGCTGTGGGCATTGGCCGCTCAGCGTCTCGAGAATTAGCTCATCTTCAAACGAAATTTGTAGATTTCGATCACTTGCAGCCTCTCAGAGAGGGCTCTAGCGCTATCCTTCTCTCTGAGATGCTCTTGCAGATGATACTACTCGACCTTCCAGGTTCTGACTGCATCCTTTGGTCGAACGAGACAGAGCTCGCTGTTGAGGATGGAGTTTCTCTTATCCCCAGAATCATGCCCAATGCAAGCTTGAACAGTCGCTTTAACTCTTCGAGACGACAGATCACTGAGACGGTCCCTCTTGATCTCCCTTATGCTCCTGAATCTATGAAAGAGAAAATAGGAGTCATTGGTCATTTCGCACTATTCAACTCAAGCTCGAGTCGTTTCATGATTCTTTCATCTTCATGCCTCAGATTCATCTCTTCCGACAACGGTCAGCCCTTTTACATATGCGTAGCGTACTCAGCAGATAAGAAGCGAAAGTTGTTGACTATTTCGGAGTTCAACAAATCGACTCACGCGGTGGAAAACAGCTACACTTGCTTCTGTGACGACAACAAAGACCCTGATGAGATTCTCTCACTGGCCTTACTTGTGTTGATATGCGAAAACTTACTATCTGACAGTAGCGGAACAGTTTGGATTCATAATGCCGGTCACGATATCCTTGAACTTCTATGTCTTGTAGCCCAGCATCGGGGTGTCTCCGTCTTCTTGACCACAGACGACGCCATAGCCAGGCTTGCCTCTACGGGTAAATTAAAATACATTCATCCAAAAGCATCCGAACGAGAGCTCAGGTCTTTGATCCCTCAATCGGTCAAGCGATATGTAAATATGGGAGCGAAGACCAACACTAGCCTTATAGATTTTGCCGCGCATTTTCCATGGCACTATTTGGACATTCGAAACGGAATTCATCATGCTTCAGTCAATCAGCCATTCCCTATCTCGCTCAGCAGGTCGAGAGTCTCAGAACTACTGTCCGAGTATTTCCCACGGCCGCATGGGCTATCTGATATGCTGGGCCACTTAGTAATACCGAAGGAAATCATCAAAGCGGATCAATTGCTTAACCATCGAGACACCACATTGGCCACGAGTATAGTATCCCGGGCAGGAGTCGACTGCGTCCAGATACCGATCACACCAGCTGCTGATTCGCAGCTTTTTCAATCCCATAAAACGTATTTCCTTGTCGGTCTGACCGGCGAGCTAGGATTATCTCTGTGCGAGTGGATGATTGATCACGGTGCCAGATACTTTGCCCTTGCCTCTCGAAACCCGGCTTTACCACCGGAGACGATTTTGCACCTGGAAAACAAGGGGGCAACGGTGCGCGCCTTCTCTCTCGACGTCTCTAGCATGGATAGTCTCGTGGAAACCCATCAAGAAATTGTGTCATCAATGCCGCCGATTGCAGGCGTAGCAAACGGCGCCCTCGTTGTGCGCGACCATCCTTTTGACGGCTTGTCTTTTGAGGACCTGGAGGCAGTATTCAAACCCAAGGTGATTGGAAGCCAGAATCTCGACAATATTTTCTTCTCGACGCCTCTGGACTTTTTCATCCTCTTCTCGTCAATTGCTAGTATCGTCGGGAAGCCTGCCCAATCCAGCTACAATGCCGCCAACCTATTTATGTCCACTCTGGCCGAGAAAAGGCGCAGCAGAGGCCTGGCAGCAAGTACCATGCACTTCGGGATGCTACTAGGGCTAGGCTTCATACACGGGCAGGTTGGTTCGACCCTTGAGGCCCGATTTCGTCAAGATGACTTGCCAGCTATTCCAGAATCCCAATTCCATTACGTATTTGCGCAAGCGGTCCTCTCGGGCCATCCAAATTCTGGCTTGAGTCCACAGGTTGTTGCTGGTCTTGGCACAGAGGTTGATACACCATGGCGAGCCATTCCCATGTTCACGCATTGCCGCATTAAACGCGACGAGAAGCGAAGCCGAGGCAAGCGACAACCCCAGAAAGACTCTGTGCAAAGTATCCAAGGCCTGTTAAAAGAGGCCGATGGTCTTGAATGTGCCTTATCTATCTTGAAGGCAGCGGTTGGTCGTCGAATTAGTTCAGCCCTTGGGTTACCCGGCGAGACCATAGAAGAACATCTCGGACTGATCAGCCTAGGCTTTGACTCACTAATTGCTATCGAGGTACGCTCTTGGCTTCTCAAGATGCTAGAAGTCAAAATCCCGGTCCTCAAGCTTCTCGGGGGCTCGTCCCTGCTCGACATATGCCACGATATCCTAAACCAGCTACCGAGCTCGCTAAAACCATGGGACACTAGCAACGGCAGCAAAACAGAACAGGCGCCGCTGATGCCGGACGCGGAGAATATATCGCGCGACTTGAGCAACAATCTTGCTGAAAGCTTAGAAGTCGCTCGCGGAGAGACAGCGCTCGCGACTTCATGTGATCAGATAGAAAAAACACGGAGAGCAAACAGGGAATATGAAAGGGTTGGCCTAATGTCCTACTCTCAAGCTCAGCTGTTCTTTTTGCACGAATACCTCCAGGGCAATGCTTATAACATTGCTTACTATGGATCTTTCCACGGCCATCTGAACGTGTCGCGGCTTCAAGAAGCTCTCTGGATCGTCGGGAAGCGGCATGAGGGTCTACGAAGTGCCTACTTAATGGACACAAACACCTCCGAGCCTGTCCAAGCTGTGCTGAAGGAACCCCGCATCGTGCTTGACCATTTGACAGCTCATGATGATATGGACATGCAGGGTGCAATCAACGGCGTGAAGGATTTCAAATTTGAGATTGAGAATGGCGTGACCATGAGAGTGACAGTAATGTCACATTCTTCATCAGTTCACTCAATATTGTTCAACCATCACCATATCGCCATGGACGGTATAGGCTGGAGAGTGTTCATATCGGATCTTGCGACGGCCTATTCGGGAGAGCTACACGCTTTCCCAGCAAACCCTCTACCTCAGCAGTCCATCGAAATGGCAAAAAGGCAATTGGCATCTTTTTCAGGCCACCATCTCGAGTCCGACCTGGCTTTCTGGAAGGAAATCTACAAGACCAAACCCGAACCGCTGCCACTCTTCCCGTTCGCCAAAGTGAATGCCCGCCCCGCACAACCGGATTATGAAATCATTACTTCTAACTTGAAAATGACAAATGAAATCACGAAGCTTATTGAGCAGACTGCTTCTAGTATCGGCGTTACCCCCTTCCATTTCTACCTGGCCAGCTTCGCGACATTTCTCTCTCGGTGCCTGGACGTCAGCGACATAGCCATCGGGATCGTAGATGCAAACAGACCCGAGCAAGCGGATATGGGGACCATAGGACACTTCCTGAACATGCTTCCCGTCAGGATTCGGGTTCAACGCATGGAGGCATTCAAAATTGTTGCAGCAAGGTCGCGAGATGCGGCAACTGCGGCCATGGCCCATTCTCGCGCACCTATCGACGTAGTGATTGGCGACCTACAACTCCCTAGGTCAAGCAGACATCACCCATTGTTCCAGGTGGCCATAAACTATAGTAAATCGCCGCTTGGCAGAACCGACTTCGGTAAAGATGGGAAGATTGAGTGGGATGGTGGCGTACCCGGTGGGCATCCGTATGACTTGATGTTGAACGTTGCAGCTATGTCTGACTGGACATTTCTGTCTCTGATCGCACAGCGAAACTTGTATAAGGCATCCCATGTTTCACTCATGCTGGACTGGTATATGTATGCCTTGAAAGCGCTCGCTCAAGATTCTTCCCTTCCTGTCGGCAGCTGCCTCCTACTAAATAAGAATGATACGAAGAAAGCTGTAGCCGTCGGTCGTGGAACGAACATCGATGTGCCTTGGAGAGGCACTCTCACAACGCGCGTCGACGAAATAGCGGCCGACCTCCCAGATTCCATTGCCATCAAGGATGACGAAGGCCAAGTACTCACATACGCACAGATGACAAACAGGATGCTCCAAATAACATGGCAACTACGTAGTATTTCGCCTCCTATTTCTGATGGATCGTATGTGGCGATGCTTCTTGATCCCGTAGCCGACGCTGTCAGTTGTATCCTAGCCATACTAAGACTAGGCTACACATGGATCCCGCTCGATACACGGAATCACCCTCTGCGTCTCCGTACGATAGTCGAGCAGTGCCAACCGCAAATCATCCTCTGTCACAGGTCGACGAAGGCTATGGCACAGCAGGTCGTCGCCAATAGTGGATCTACTCGTATTATTGAGATAGACGAGACGCCCGACTATCTCAATGAGACGAGCGACCAAGATGCATCCATACTAGCCTCGGATTCTGTAGACCGGCAGAGAGCCAATCCAGCTATGATTCTTTACACGAGTGGCTCTACTGGCGTACCGAAAGGTGTCATATTGTCTCACCAGGGCCTGGTCAACCAAATCTACGGAACAACGATATTTCTCCGTCTCGGGCGAGAGACAACCTTACAGCAAAGCCCCCTAGGCTTTGATCTAATGTTAGATCAAATCTTCTTAGCATTGTGTAATGGGGGTACGATTGTCATGGCAGGAAAGGAGGGCCGGGGCGATCCAGTTCATTTAGCCGAGCTCATGGTCAGGCATGGTGTCACTCTAACCCACTTCGTGCCGTCTGAGTACGCAGTGTTGTTGAATTACGGCCACCATATCCTGACAAAGACACGCTCGTGGCGTTACGCCATGTCAGGAGGAGAGCCCTTGGGGCGAAACCTACGGAGGGCGTTTTGCAAGCTCGATTGCGAGCATCTGGAGCTTTTTAATGTATATGGGCCCGCTGAAATCACCCTTGCTTGCGCCAGAGGTATGGTACCCTACCGGCAGTCGAGCGATGTACATGATGGCGACAGCGATTGTCTCCTGCCGTCGCACAATTATAGCATCGAAATTGTCGATGCCGATTTGAATGTGCTGCCCGTCGGGTTTCCTGGGGAAATCTGCATCTCGGGATGCGGCGTTGGTATGGGGTATCTCGGACGGCCTGAAGAGTCAGAGTATAGGTTTGTTCAGAGGGAGTCGATTGGCTCGCCAGCCGGGAATTCTAGGTTCTACCGCTCGGGTGACATGGGCAGGTTTCTGCCGGATGGTACACTCCAGGTACTCGGGCGAATCGGCGGAGACAGCCAAGTTAAGATTCACGGGTTTCGTGTCGAGCTGGACGAGATCGCCAACACCATACTTCGAACATCCAACGACGCTATTGTGAGCGCCGCGGTTTCCTGGCGCCCGAGTCAATCTTCTGGCATACTGGTTGCTTTCGTTGTATTCGAGGCCCAGTTTACCAGAGACAAGCTCGAATTTTTGAAGTGGCTCCGAACGAATCTTCCACTTCCCCCGGCCATGACGCCAAGATTCATAATCCCCATAGAGCGAATCCCAACTACTGCCAATGGAAAGACTGATCGAGCAGCTATTGATCAATTGCAGATAACAGAACCCGGCGAGTCGGGCGGGAAAGGAAGTTCGACTCCTGCTACCTTGAGTCCCTGGGAACAGTCTATAAAGGCGGTATGGGAGGAAGTGTTCTCAAATCAACCAGTTTTAGTCCCCGGAAGTAGTTCTAAAATATCGTCCATTCGCCCTTCGTCAGATTTCTTCGAACTCGGAGGGAGCTCAATCCTCATGATCAAGCTCAAGTCACTTCTCCGAACCCATTTTGGAATGATCATCTCCATGCCTGATCTATTTCGACATAGTACTCTTAGCGCCATGGCAAACCTTCTAGCGAGTTCCGGTCATACGACGGATGATAGTAGAGATGGGCAGACTACGCCGGCATTCTTGAGATCCGGGGGGGTCCAGGAGGCGATAGACTGGGATCTCGAAATTGCCAGTTTGACTGATGGACTTCCTCAGCCCCGGCCCAAGGCCCGCCTTACCCATGGCAAGCTTCCAAACGGCAGCGAAGGCCTGAACATTCTGTTGACCGGAGCGACCGGCTTCATCGGAAGGCATCTGCTACGGCACCTCGTCCAACACCCAAAAGTGGCGCGGGTACATTGCATAGCAACACGACCCAACCTGTCTGAGAAACCCGGCCAAATGCGGTTGGCACGCCACGAAAAGATCATTCAATACACCGGCGATCTCTCAGATATCGGCCTCGGCCTCTCGGGCCCCGAGTTCGCGTCCTTGGTTGAGCTTGTGGATGTGATCATCCACAATGGCGCAGACGTCTCCTTGCTGAAGACTTACTCGTCCCTCCGCCGTGCCAACGTCATCTCGACTCGTCAGCTCTGCGAGATG
>JAPESX010000404.1:0-18956 GCA_029590615.1 Nemania bipapillata | reverse complement strand
GGTTTCTACATAGATACAGACGATCCTTTAGAACCGATCAGTTATAGTGCACAAGTCCATTTCCCGACTGCCTCGAGTATTACGCGCGGCCTGTAATGTTGGAAGCAATCTTCTCTGCCAAAGCATCTAAGAGTGATGTGTTAGTACTACACTGGTAAAAAGGGGAGAGAATCTGCTGAAAACTTACACACAGTGCCCATAGGATGTCCTGCTGGCACGAAGGGAAAAGCGGAGGCGTCGACAACACGAAGACCTGAGACACCGTAGACCCTAGCCGCCGAATCGACAACAGCCATGGGGTCGCTCTTCAGCCCCATCGCACAGGTGCAGGACGCGTGGAAGATGGTCTGAAAACTCTCCTTGATGATTTGCTCGATCTGGGCATCCGTCGATACCTGGAGACCAGGGAACGCCTCCTTGTCATCGGCCCTGAAAGGTCGGATAGTGGAGGAGTTGAAGAACTCGCGCGCTCGCTTGAAACCGGCAACCGCTACCTGGACGTCTGCGGGGTCGGAGAAATAGTTGGGGTTGATAAGGGGCCTGACGGCATTATCCGCGGAGACGATAGTGATGTTACCTCGCGATCGAGGCTGTGCGAGGGCCACACCCATGGTTGCGTACTGGGAGCCATCTCCCGGATCGCTGCCGCCGGAGATATTCTGGTAGCCGAGATAACCGGCGATGGCGAGGTACTCGATCTCTGGCCAGTCAGCAGGGTATTCTGCGAGGGACTTCAGGGTGCTGGCCGAGAAGGTCTTCCGGATGGAGTCGGGGAACTTCTCCCACCCAAGAATGTCGTTGGAGGGGTTCGTGAGGATTCCTGAAGCGTGGTCCTGGAAGTCCTTGGCGGCCTGGGCTGCATACTCTGGGCTCGAGACGAGAGATGAAGTTGTCGTACCAACTACCTTGTAAGCGGGACCAAAGTAGAGGTGGTCCTGCATACCTTGGCCCACACCAGGCCGATCGGCAACGACTGGGATTCCAAGCTTTTGCAGAGTCTTCTTGGGGCCTACTCCTGAGACCATTAGAAGCTGAGGCGAGGCAAATACACCTGCCGAGACGATGACTTCTTTAGCGGCAGTCAAGGTGTAGCGCTTGCCTAGGGTGTCGACCTCCACTCCGGTGGCTCGTTTCTTACTATCAAATAGAATCCTCTTGGCCTGGGTCAAAGTGTAGACTGAGTAGTTAGGGTACGCTAGAGCCCTCTGCAGGAAGGAAGTCTCAGAGGAATCTCGGGTCTGGTCCTTGGCCTTGATAGTGGACATGACATAAGACTGGCCTAGAAGCTCGCCGCTCTGGAACCCATCGATAGGCTTCATACCCATCTCGGCGAGACCCTCGGTGGCCCATGACGCAAAAGTATTGGCATAGTTGGAATAGGTAACGGAAAGTGGGCCACTGCAGTCACCCATGACAGAACTGTCGTATAGGGGCGTTGAGTTGGCAAACCGAAGATTACTCGGCGGAGTAAAGCATATACTCTTCTTGTAATACGGCAGCATATTGTCAAAGGTGTAGCTATCATCCGCCACGGCATCGGCCCACATCTGACAGGAACCGACAGTCGGCCGCTGGTAGATCATGTAGTTCCTGGCTGAGCAGCCACCAAGGGTCTTGCCCCGAGCGTAATGCAACTCGGTGTTGAGGGCATACTATAGGACGAGTTAGAAAGTGCTAGACCGGTGTGGAAATGTGAGTTCATGCGTACCGTTTGAGGCGTAGTTTGGTAACCCCAGTCGATGAGTGGTTGCCAGTCGTCTTTAGCCTTCGAAATCCACATATTATCTAAGCCCGGGACCTGGCTCAGGTTTCCGTTTCCGAGTTCATAGAAAGTGCCGGCCTCCACGACGGCCACACGGCCACCTTGCTGTTCTGCAAGACGCGTGGCAATTGTGAGACCGGCATTTCCGCCTCCGACTACGATATAGTCGAACGTCGCATTCTTACCCGGGATTCCAAAAGAGGAACCCAGGAGACGGGTCGCTCCGGTAACAGACGCGAACCCGCAGAGTGCGGTGATATAGTTAGAGACCGAGCGAGGCGCCATCTCGAAGGTTGCAGTGGAAGTGCTCACTTGGGATTCCTCGGTGATGATTCCAACACCATAGCTACTGGCCCTTCCATGATTTTATACACCTCACGAAGAACTCGCCTACCTAGTCAGCTCTGCCTGAGGGCTGGGATGAGGCGATGGGCGGTGTGAAATGACTGCGTTTAGCTCAGTCGAGCTAACCCATCAGCCCATCGCTCGGCTGCAGATCTCGGTCGAGAAAGGGAAATTCTCATCTCAGACCATAATTAACGGTTGCCACACAGCTGAGGGCTTGCATTCCGCGAGGGTCAGGGCCTCTCAGCTCAGGATTCTTGAACATCAAGGGTGGTTGCTAATAAGTTCGCTAAGTGTGATATATTCTGTATAGAGCGCCTATAGAATACACTATTTTGTAAGTACATATGTAGGCATCCTCTGCTTCCCCTACGCTAACTTTTAGCGCAATACCGGGGAATACATCCCTGCAGGGCTATGTAATGCCATAGCGTAGGTATTTATGTATTCTATATGTAGGCACAAACATATGTAAGTTGATATTTGCTTATGTGGACTACACAATAGCGAATATCTATCTTCACTGAATACGGCTAGTAACTGGACATATGTGTAACTCTGTAGGTATTATGTATCGAAAGATATACCTAGATTCGGACAGGCTCAGTAGATATGAAAGTGGGACTCAAGATAATGGTTTGTGTATGTAATAACTGGTAGACATTGAGTGGTATGTGTAATATCTCTGTAATCATCAACTCATCTCGAGATAGATGCAATGCTGCTCTATATTGTATCACATGCTGTGTGCACGCACGCACACATATACACGTACATAAGGTCTACTGTAGGGAGTGTGCATATTATAGGTCCACTATGAGGCAGAAATTAGACTAGATCAGCGATGTAGGTAGTTAATGCGAAGCTACCTAATGTGCCACGGTGGAATAATTCAATAGGTTTCCGTAGTGTAGTCTAAACGGCACGGGAACCCGCAGTAGTGGCGGCCGGGGGCGGACGCGGCGGTCTATCCCCGCCTCTGGGCGCTATACTGCTTCTAGTTACTCTAGTGTAACGTGCCTGGGGTGCAGTGCCTGCAGGGCCCACACTGTCGCTCGCTGACCGATTAGCAGCAGTCGGTGATAGGCTTTAAAGCTTAGGTAGATTAAATATACTCAGGTACTCTGTTAGTTAGTATAGGCAGCTCTCTGATTTATAGATACTACCTATGCTATAGGACTTGCTCATCATGTAGCAACATGGATTTGTATTAATTAATTATCCGAGCAAGCAGCAAGCCTACATAGGCATAATGGAAGACTTTCCCAATGCCGTATTTTAAGACAGTGCGTAGCTCCGGCTTATACGCTCCGTACATTGGTGGCGTCTTTAGCGTGCTTGAGATACATGGTACATACCTCTTCAAGTATACCTTTAGCGAGCGTTTCGGTAAGAAATAAAAAGAATCAAAGTGTGATGTCAGAATTATAGTATGTCTTATACCATGTGGCACCTACATGGTTATGTCTAGCCTCTAGAGATAGCCCTGCTAAAAGTCGACGCAGCATAATATGCCCAGACATTGCTTTAAGGGAATAAGGTATACCAAGACAAAGCCCTATCCAGCCACATGGTACTGGTGGGTTACATGACCTTTGACACTCTTGTTAGGGGATTGGTGTTCTACATGCGAGGCATGTATAGCATACCTACTGCTAGGTATATATGTATGGAAATACGCGTATAGGTACCGTAGGTGTCCTTGTAAGTTGTACTGTTATCGCCAAGTGTGGGAACGTATGGGTAGGCGTGTAGATCTAGGTGGAGTGGCCGCTAAGAAGTGTTCTTAATACCCCTCACAGCGAGCAAGTGCGGTACCTACAGTAGATATGCCGTATGCCGCACGCCGCTTGTTTTTTCTCTCTCGATCGCTCCATAGCTCCGTTACTCCAACTCCCCCGACCCATTTCTTAGACTAAGTGCTCCACTAATACTCCTACAACATCAATTTGCCTATTCTATTTGCAGCGCCATTCGCGGTCCCATAGCGAGGGAGGCACCATCGCTGCTATGACGTACCTATCATTTTTGCTGCATTAATGCACTGCACGTTGGTAGGCCTATGCGCGATGCGAGGCAAGAGAGGGGAAGCACATGAGAGCCCCTCCCCTAGCGCCATCTCTTAAACGAGTGCTGGCTTACACCAAGCTAGTCCTCCTCGCTCAGTTTGCATCTCAGGATTGTTCGCATCCTGTCTCTTGTTTCTGCCTCCTGTCTCCTGCCTTAGTGTAGCCTCTATATTCTATACTCTGTTCTCCATTTCCTATTCCACCTTAGGCTTTGGTTGTTCACGATACCCGTCGTCGTCTAGCGCCTACTAACACAAACAATCATGTCGACCCCAATCTGGCTTATCACCGGAGCCTCAAACGGCATCGGGCTCGCCCTATGCCTTCGCGTCCTCCGGGCTGGCCATCGCGTTGTGGCTTCAGTCCGCAGCAAGGCTAAGTCTGGTGATGCCGTCCAGAAGATTGAGAAGGCTGGAGGCTCCGTCATCGAGATAGATATGACTGAGTCCCAGGCTAGCATTGCCGCCAAGGTGAAGGCTGTCGGCCACATCGACTACCTTGTCAACAATGCTGGCTATTCGATTCTGGCCGCTTGCGAGGACATCAGGTGAGCATGCACTGGCGTTCTTGTCCGATGCTGCCGAGGGTGCGCATGAGACTGACTGGCGACCTGAAAAGCGAACAAGAGGCAACTCTCCAGATCAACACTAATTTTTTCGGCCCCTTGTATACGCTACAAGCCGCCCTCCCGACTATGCGAGCCCAGCGCTCTGGCACCATCATTAACATCTCGAGTGGTGCTGCCCGAGATCCTCTGGCTGCCTGCTCCCTATACAGTGCTTCCAAGGCTGCCCTAGAGGCCGCATCCGAGGCTCTTGCACATGAAGTAGCACCTCACAATATCCGCGTGTTGATCGTTGAGTTTGGTAATTTCCGTACCAACTTTGTTAGCGCCGTAAGTTTGCCAGCGAACATGTATCATCCGCCCCTTACTAACGCTCGACAATATAGCTGGAAGATGCAAGCGGAGGCGCTGACAATGTGTCACCCCATTATGACAATCCAGTGGGTGTGATTAAACGCAAATTCTTGAGCATCCACGGAAAGCAGATGGGCGACCCTGAGAGAGGTGTCGACCGCGTCTTTGAGGCTGTGACGGGTGAAGGAATGGCTGGTTCAGTGACGGGCAAAGTAAGAAGACTTGTGCTTGGGAAGGATTGCTTTGATCGAATGAAGGCCGCCAGTGAGAGGTCTCTCACTGAGCTGAGCCTGCAGGAGGAGATTGCCAAGAGCACGGCTTTTCCCGAGTAAATTAATTACATAACATGGCCCAACCTCGCTAGCGTTCCATGGTAGTCACATGAATATATATATAGATACACTCGACTCTGCCTTTCCGAGATGTATAAATCCGCTAGTCTACATATGTGAAAGCGGAACAGCTTGGTCCTATAAAGGGCCTACTTTGGGGGAAGTCCACTTGCTACCTAAGCTAGATAGAAAGTGTGACGACTAGTCTCGCACTGCGACAAACAAGGAAACAAAAGGAACGGAATCGTTAGAAAGGCATGGTAATTGGTGCAACTTCCCGAATCCCTACGCCAAATGATGGCGTGTGCAGACTGGGCAAAAGAACATATCCTAGCCTACCAGCAATCTACCAACTTTTATAGCTGGGCTGAAACCCCTTAATTTGAACCGATGGCTACTCTATACCTATAGGTCACTAATGGTTAATAAAAGTGAGAATAAGGGCTGAATTCGCGAGAGAAAAAACTCTAAAGATAAAACCGTATCTTTCAATAACATGGTATTATAATATAACCCATAATTTAGAATCTAGAGAGATGTTTACCATATCTTCTAACCTGTGGGGGCAGGTACAAGGGACATCGTACAGAATATACGGGTTACCCCTCACAGTGACTTCTAGGCCTTCCTGCATAACCTCAACATCATCATTAACTAATTCAATCAATTACAAGCCCGCCTTTGAACACGAAGTCTATGAAGTTGCAATAACGTGTAATGTCTTACCAAGACAAGCTTCGATGAGAAAATTATGAAGACCCATGTCTTTTTGTTCCTTACGCCAACGGGTCAACTATGAAAGATGACTTGCTTAGAGGGGCAACTTCCCTGACCCAAAGCCGCGCACTTCATGTTCGACGAAGATAGCAAAAAATGAATTACCCAAAGGTAAACAGTGTCCAAGAAGTCAACTATATGTCATGAATGAATGATGATTCAGATGGTGTAGACTAATTTCTCTCCACTGATCTTCCCAGCCTTCATTTCGTCGAGACCTTTCACTACCCCGTCTAACCCAGCACCCGTCTTATTGACGACATACCGTGGCGGCTTGATACTACCATTCTCCAAGAAGGGTTGAGTCAGCTCAAGGAACGATTGATAGTACTTCATCTCTTCCAAATCCGGGGTCACGGGTATCTGGCCAAACCAGAAATAGTTCTCGCCCTGCGTGTCATAACCCCGCATGAACGGCTGGCCCTCCACCTTGGGGTTAGTCTTGGTGAGCAGCTCATAGTCAGCTGGCATGATGGTGCCATACACGCCTGGCTCAGTATCGGACATGGCGGCAGCACAGAGGCCTGCGCCGTCGCCTGTACAGTCCCAGGAGTACGTGAGTTGGTTCTTGGTAAACTCTTTGATGTCTGCCGAGCAAGTCGGTGACTTGTAATCGAATACCGCGTCTGCTCCAAATGATTTTACAAGGTCGAAGTTGTGAGGTGAGCAGGTAGTGATCACCTGCAACCCGGAGAGCTTCGCAAGTTGGATGCCCACCATCCCCGTTGCCGTGCTCCCACCGTATATAAGGATCGGAAACGGGACCTTGCTCGGTCCGGAGGGGAGCGGGAGTTTGAGGCGCATGTACATTCCCTGGCCCTGCTCGAGACATCAGATTTGTTTGTCGAATTACGGGGAATTAGACTGAACGACTTAAGTCCACCTTACCACTGTCATGATGGCCGTCCCAAGTGTTGCGGCCTCTTCAAAGCTCAAACATTCCGGTATCTTCCTCTGAACAGATGCCTTGGCAATGGCGTATTCGGCAAATGCACCAGACTCGTGATTTGCCCGATTTCTTATTAGTTTGTGTCAGCTTCTCACGACACCACACCCAGGGCTCAGCAAGATAAACTAGTACTCACGATCCATGTACCCAGCCCGTAATGCGGTCCCCAACCTTGAAGTTCGTGACCTCGCTTCCAATCTTCTCAACAACGCCAGCATAATCACATCCGACCCTACAACCAACGTCCGCACCACCCAGTGCTACATGTTTCCAGTCTGTCGGGTTGGTGGCGACTGCTTTAACTTTGACGAGAATCCAGTCATTGGGTACGATGGGCATGAAGACATCTTCGACCGTAGCTCTCCCCAGAGAGGTCACAACAACAGCCTTCGTCGTCGATGCACCCGGCCCTGAAGATACAGCCCTCTCCGTAGCTTTGTCCATTCTATGTATTCCCGCTGTTATTTACTGTTGGGACCTCGAGCTCGAAACAATGTGGTACGTTTGACGACTCAGGTCTATACTACGATAAAGTTGATATGGGACCTTGCAACTCATGCCCTTACTACGACATTACTTGGTCATCCATGGAGCATAGTCCTCCCAGTATAGACATCGCAACTTGTATAGGCTTCTCCATTCATTATTCTAACGTAATCACCGTTAGTCTCGTGTGTGTTAGTAGCCAATCCTTCGTGCTATCAAGCTGCAGCTAACACCGTCATTGCGTGAAACCGTTAACCTAGACGTTTCATATTTGTCATTGTGTTCAGGGCCCGTGGCGCAGTTCATGCACGAACAAGAAGCCAATGTTTAAATCTTACGATTGCTGCATTCGGTAACTAATCGACGAAGTGCCAGCACTACCGGGTTACCAATCTGGGGAAATACGCTATACAAGTATCGGTACTTCAGGTTCAAAGAATGTTCCCCCCGTCAAGCCTGCTCTCGTATGCATGTCTTTTCTGTTTCCTTCGTTTGGAAAGAGGGCTAAGATAGTTTCTAGTTTTTATGGGGTTCTTCGCCTCTGCATGTAACCTTGTGGTAGTTAAAAACAACGACCGACAGGGTGTGTCTACATCGAAGGTGTGGTTTTAAAGAAACAATCGTCAACGCTAATGCCGGCACCACAACCGCGCAGAGATTGGGTAGTACGTCCGAATGCTACTAGAGGCAGTCTTTGCGAGAGATCCACGTGTACTTGTACTACCATACTCGGAGTATACATACCAGTATGTACGCATACATCATCGACGACACATCCATTTATCCGTCAACCTGGTTCGGAATCGGAATCAAACCTCTTCCGTCTACTTCCAGTCTAGTGTACATCAGCACAAACCCCGCTCTACGCGTATGCTATTTTGAAGTGTGGCAAACGAGATCTGCAAAATGAGCTGAAAAAGATACATGGGGTTGGACAGGGGCCGACCAAAGGAAATCTTGATTGAGCTTTTCATTTGCTTTCGTGTACACTAAGCAGGAACTTTGATTAAGGCGGCGCGCATATGATAATCGCAAGGATGGTTAAAGGGTGTACCAACTGTGCGGTGCGCCGTTACACCCTCACAACGTGTCGTGGGATCACGCTACATGCGCCAAGGACAAGGATGGTAATATCAGCCAATAGAGTGTACTATTGATGATAAGGCGTTGTTCTAAATGCTGAGTATCGCGAGAGTGGCACGACGACGCAATTCGAATAGCTCCGAGCTCGCCTCTCCTCAGTACACGACTACCTACTATGTACGCCACTAGCTTTGCAGGCGTGCGGAGGTGGAATTCATCTTATGCGCACTCTAGTCTCAGCTGAGGATATCGATTCCTCCCGAAGAACGCGGGGTCGAAGTGGTCTGACAAGGGATAGTCGGTGAACAAATGGAAATGGTCATCATTCTCTTGACACTTAGTCAGCAGGATGGACGAACTACACCGCATTGCAGCTCTTCGACCTCCAGAGCCCCTTCAAATTCGAGATACACCTAAGCTTACCTACCGATTCTGTGACTTGCATACCGTGCCGATTCTCAATTGAGGCAATCATGGCGGAACTCGACACGGATGTTCTCATTATCGGGGCTGGCATGTCCGGTCTTGGATTTGCTGCTCAGCTTATCCGGACATTCGGGACTAGGAACTTTGAGATTATCGAGAAAGCTGATCATATCGGGGGAACATGGTCGGCAAACACTTATCCTGGCTGCGGCGTCGACGTAGTTGCACACTATTATTCATACTCGTTCTGTTTGAATCCCAACTGGACACACAAATACCCCTTGCAACCAGAGATTCTTTCTTATTTCGAAAACGTTGTTAGCAAGTACCGCCTTGGAAAACACATCAGATTCCACTCCTCTGTACAATCGGCTCACTGGGAAAGTTCCTCTGGAACTTGGTTAGTCCATATTCAGGACCTGGCAACTTCGGAAACGTACAGTCGTCGCTGCAAGATTCTTATATCTGCTGTTGGCGTGCTCTCCGTACCTAATGAGTGTGACATACCCGGAGCTTCAACTTTCCAAGGTCGATTGTTTCATACAGCGAAATGGGATCACTCGTTTGAATGGGCGAACAAGGAATTGGTTGTCATTGGTTTGTGAACTGCTACCTTGATATTTACCCACGAGAACTAACATGAGCTAGGAAACGGCTGCAGTGCATCTCAGGCTGTGCCCGTTTTGAGTGAGGGCAAAAGGGCCGCAAAAAGGATCACTCAGTTCGCGCGCCAGGCACAGTGGGTATTTGAACGTCCAAATCCCACATATTCCACGCTCTTTAAGTGGACTATGCGATGGGTTCCTTTCGCTATGCTTGCGTATCGCAGCGTACATAATTATTATGCGGAGTATGATTTCCTGAGCTTTGATACCGTTGCTGGAGCCGATCTACGGAAGACCTACGCAGACTATCAAGGGGCGTACATCCGGAAAATCTCGCCGGAAAAATATCATGAATTCCTTCTGCCTAAAACAGAAGTTGGATGTAAGAGACGAGTGATGGATACTGACTATCTCGAGTGTCTCAATCGCGATAATGTTGAGCTCGTTTACCGAGACCCTATCGAGGAAATCGTCGAGAATGGCGTGCGTACGAAATCTGGAAGGATTATCAAGGCGGATGCTATCATCCTCGCCAATGGCTTTCAAGTCGAAAAGCCCCTAGTTTCGCTGAACCTGTACGGAGAAGGGGGGATCAGCGTCGCAGAACATGTAAGTCGGGACATCAGAGAGAAAACAAGAAAAAGTGAAAAGACGAGGTGCTAACATCCTGGCCGCTAGTGGAACAAGTTCAGCGAAGGGTCAGCTTCGTCTTACTTCGGCACATGTCTCTCCGGGTTCCCCAATTTCTTCATTATGATGGGACCTAATACCGCTAGCGGTCACGGGTCCGTGACCTATACCACGGAATGCCAGATCAACTTTACCATGCGGGTTATTAAACCCATCATGAATGCCCTGAAGGCGCAACGATCTAGTCTGCCTGTACTGGGAGCGAAGGCCGATATCATCCAAGTTAAGCCGGAGGCCGAGCAGACCGACATCGATACCGTGCAGGAGAAGGTCAAGAAGCTAGTCTGGTCGTCGGGTTGTTCTTCTTGGGCTTTGGACTCCCAAGGAAGGAATACGACCATGTACCCAGACTTCCAGTACAAGTATTGGCTCAGAAGTATCTTCATCCAGTGGGGGGATTTCCAGCTGTCAAAGTCTACGCCGTTCTCTACCTTTCTGACATCGCACTCCTCCTGGGTTAGTAGTTGGGTGGTCGCAGCCGTGGGCGTTGCCGTTGTAGGTGGTCTCTCGTACAGGGCGTAATTTACCATTCCAATACGTTGAAATAAGCGTCTATGCGCTCAGGGCAGAAGTACTTATCTGCACCACGGTCGCTCTTTTCTCCGTGCTTTCGAAAAAGCACCGGTCGTTTCCGATTGTATATTATGTAGGGTTAGTAAATAGTTTGCTGCTCCCATGAAGTCTAGCCTATCAATCTTAACATAATATCTATTTCTACACCAAAATTGAAGTCCAGCTATGCTATAAAGTGACTAAGGTGTGTGATTGGTCCCACGCCGTGAATAAGATAGATGTTATATCAACCCCGCTATACTTAACTAACACGTCATCACAGAGTTGCTGCATAGTGTAAGAAAAAGTCTACCGGATACCTAAAAGGTACCAAGAAGAGCTCCTATGCAAGAATCTCGCAAGTCCCCATTCTATCCTTAATATATTATTTGTCCCCTACAGTTCCAGGAACCATTTGTGTATGCCGCATGACGAAAATTACAAGTCACCATGCAGAGCTTCTTCCACGACTTGTATTATAAACAAGCTAGCTACTCTGTCTTTTCGGCTATATTCGCTAAACTGTAGTAAAGTAGGTTTTCTCAAACCGAAAAATAGTTGATTATTCGAGTTTAGCCCTTATAGTGATTGTAGAGAATATTATATGTATAATTGTTGCTATTAACGTAAACGCACTACATAGCGTTTAGACGAAGCTATTAGATTAGAAATCTATAGAATAAATCTACTACATAGTTATCGAGAATTATTAGGTCTACGTAATCTTCCAAGGCAATTAAATTGCTAAGTGTCCCGGATTTAGCAACAGGCACGCTGTTACTTCTGTTGCTTTTTACGAACCTGTCAGAGTGGAGGATGCCAGCAAGAATAGTGGGCATATAAGTTGTATCACCTCACAAATACACACAAGGCGGCAACTTCAATAAGCGCCTTCCATGCCATCCAAGGCCCTCCGCTAATCGGTCCACGGTCACTCAAATCTTGATTGCTGGTAGTGATGACCACAACGTGGCCGGCAAGTTTTCGCGTTTACAACTGCCCCCATGTCCCTCCAGAGTGTCTCAAGTGTATTCGTCTTGACTTGCAGTAGTTGTAGCGATGACCTCATTCTTATCGTTAATTGCCTCGGCTCTGGAATGGGCTAGTATATCCTGCGAGCATGATAGGAGCTTCCCTCTAAGTCTTGCTCCCGCGCTCTCGTCCCCTAAGACATCGGTGCAAAGCCCTTTCATAGCCGGAAGAGAGACAATGTCTAATAGAGCCCCTGCCGCTGGTTCAAGGGCAGGTATTAATATATAAAGTTAACTAGGAAGGTAAGATGGGCACCTACTAGCTTCTAGCGCGCTATCAGACTGTTTAATGATCTTGGGGCGTTTGGCTTGCACATCGATACATCAGCCAGCTACAAGTTTGAACTTGAAATAGACCGTTGCAAAGACAATAACCTGTTTCCCCATTGTGACTATCATCATCGCTCGCGGCTTTTTGCTCGATTTGATCTGCCGCGACCTGGCTGGGATATTGTTTACGTTTTCGATCGGTCTCGGGTCGCAGCTCCGTGTCTTTCGGAGCTGAGGGCGTAGAACTCATCGCGAGGGCGATACCCAGATTTAACTTAATTCTTTTTTTAAGTTGAAGATTTAATGTGTAAGTGTGCGTGCCGTTCAGCGAGTTGCGCTAACCAGTCTACATTATGATGTTGACTAGACCGATTTAGTAGTTGTCACACGGCCGAAGCCACGAACACCACTGCGTACGTACGGTGCAGCCTAGGAATCCCGATTTCGGCAAAAGGTGAAACGTAGTACCAAACTGAGACTCCTTCGGTTTATAGGTGGGGCTATTGGAAGAACAAGGTCCGAAATCAAAATCTTCCTGACTGAGGAGAGGAGGAAAGTGAAGATCTATGGCTCCTCAGGCTCAATAGAACTATTAGCTGAATACTAGCACTTGAAGCCAAATTATATATTGGCTTATATCACACCGTCCCCTTTCATAATTGTATTTCTGGCACTCTTTCTGAGTCGACTAGGCAACCGAGACATAGATTGGGGCCTCAGACCACAATAAACCATAAACATAGGCAAAGGCGGGAATTGTCTCTTCGATCGTCGACCCCCTATATTTAGCAATTGATTTCTGTCATTTTCATTCTTGAATTAAGTAACGTTAGCTATAAGACGTTGCTTGGGTTAGTCTGTTAAGTTGGTATCTTGAATCCAGACATGCGCAGTTTCTGGAAAACCCCCTGGGGATCATACTTCGCAGCTGCAGCCCTGATCCTCTCAATAGACTCTTGGCCATACGATGCAATCGGATCTTGATCTCTGGACGCATAGTTTAGATAATGCCAATCCCAATCCAGGTCCTCCCCCTTTGCGAACTCGTCGACGGAGTCCAACCACTCGCTCATGAGCGGTTGGGTGGCTTTCTCACTCTCAGCGCCTATTAAGACTACTGCTGCATTGAATAAGACTCCATTGCCTTGCTTAACTCGTTCCTCTAGTCCCAGCATGTTACCACCGTTGGCAGAGGCTTGGCTGATCATGGCTTGCGTTAGGGGCTGGAAGCTACCCACGACGGCGAGTAGGTTATCGGCCGAGACTGCTGCCTTAATGCGTGGCGCAATGTCGTTGAGCTTATCCACAGCATACTGGATTACGCGGGCGTCATTTTTATAAGCGCTGGTCTTCCAGATATTCCTGGGCATATTAGCAACTCTATAACAAATCCTAATGTGTCTGATGGTACCTACCGATAGCCCTTTGGTGTCAAGATCTCGTCTGTGAAGCTTGTGACATTAGCAGATCGCACAGTACTGCTGGCCATTCCTGGAACCCCCATGATCCCGTCAAAGGCCGAGGTAGAGTCGTCATTCAAGACGTTCGCAACAAATGACATGATGATTGTTCCTATGCTAGGGAAGTAGCTCCACACGGTGAAAGCATGGTTTGCTAGATCTGTTGATTGGTTATCAACAAAATTGACAAAAGCCGTGATCGCCGCTTTTGTCGAATTGGGGCTATAAATAAGAGAGCCGCCATATATAAGATGTTGCGGGTTGGAATATTCTATGGTCTTCATGTCAAACCGAGTGACTACACCGAAATTACCAGACCCGCCCTTCAGGGCGGCCCAGAGGTCAGCGTGCTCCTCAGCATTGGCGTTAATGATGCGACCATCGGCAAGAACGACTTCGAAGTTCACTACGTTATCGCAAGCCCATCCATGTGATGCCGACCAGAATGAGTTGCCTCCTCCAAGAATGAAGCCCCCGGCGCCCACATCGCTATCGCGTCCACCAGTTACAGCCACACCGTGCTTGGCCAAAGTCTCAAACACGGGCTTCCAACGACATCCGGGCTGAATCGAAGCTGTTTTGTTTTCGGGATGATATTTCGTGGTGTTCATATTGCCTTTAAGACGTTAGCTAAGAGCCATTACAGATTGTCCGAATGCGAGCGCTGCTTCATCTCTTACCTAAATCAATTGTAACACCATTTCGAACGCTGTTGGCGCCCGGGAACACCCCATGACCACCGCTCAGGATCCCAAAGGGACATTCGTGCGCTGTCAAAATCTGAATTATTGCAGAAACGTCCTGGGTCGACAATGGCAGTACTATGCACCAGGGCTCAAGTGCGGCGCTAATGGAGAAATACGACTTGATGCGATCTACATAGTTGGTCATCTGAGGGTAGTACACCTGAGTATTGGAAACCTTTTTTGAGAGGATGTTGCACTAGACTGCATGTTAGAGGGTAGCCAGTGGTTCGAACTATGAGGCAAGACAGAGACTAACACAATCTTGGTTGTGACAGGTATTAGCTACTACGGATCTCGCAAGGAGCCAGCAGCCCAGAATAGAGGCAAAAGGAACCCTCATGATTCATTCAATAGGCAGGATAGAATCCGTGAGGTAGTAGAAACTGCCTTTGCGGGGTGGTGAGGGTGGTCATCCCTTTCTATAAACCTATGCAAGCTGGGATCATATCATGTATCGTGACATTATCGTTCTGGTACAGAAACCTAATTGGTGGCTGCCGTAATACATTCGCTTCTTCGAAGGATCGACACTGGAAGCTGACATTCCCGCGCCTTGTAGTCGATTAATTAGCGAGATAAAAAGAAATTGAGTATTACTAAGTACTATTAAGCTTACACGACGTCACACATCCTTGCATATAAGTACGCATGTGGCGCATTCCTCTCTATTGGTCTCAGTACTAGTCCCTTTTCAAGTCAATAATACTATATTATAGCCCCGACCTAGGCCAGAGAATAGCAAGAGAATTCCTCTCAGAGAACAATCGGTGTTTATTACCAGCTTTTACGAACTAATAACGAGAGCGTTGGGAATATTCTTTCGTTCCCCCTAAAACTCAAAATATTTATTTTGTGTAGCTGTGTCACAAGCTCACGCTATCGTTTGAGATCAATGAGCTGAAAATAGCCCCCATCCATGACCGTCTCTCACGCCGACTCATACCACTACTTTTAAGTATTCATTGATGATTTGATGTCACACGATCTAGATTGCCAAGAAAAGTGTGCAAGCTTGTTGGCTGCAAGGACATCAGACTAGGACTTGACTCAGATGTATAATTAAAGGTTGTTTGAGTAAGAAGCCCGCAAGGGCCTGCGCCACATGCAAGAAGGGCCAACATTTATATAGATTAAAGCCTCATAAGAACCAGGCTTTAACTAAGAAGGAGAGAGGACCACAATTCCTAAGAGAACCAAGATGATTATTAATTGAATTGACTCTATCTGACACCCTTCACAAAGTCTTTACCGCTGTTCACTTGCGGTCAATTTCGTTCACAACTCTCATATCACGAGCTAATGAACGGTACTCTAGCGGCACCTTGGTCACTACTGAGGCTAGTCTACTAGAATTACAACGCAGAACTACACAACGGGTTACAAATGTAAAAGTGCACCCGGTGCCACAGCTTTAGATTTTTCTATTGCTTCTAACCGGCTGGAGGTACGGCAATTACTGTTTCGTATCAGAAAACTATTTTGATCTCACCGAAAAGTGCATTCGAAAGCTACCTGTTATTCATCCCTAGCGAACCATCGAAGCCTCACTAGAAATTGTCGGCTTCTTGGCGCAAAGGCGGTGAGAAATCTTGAGATGGAACTGCAATAGTCTGTCGATACCTAAAATCAGAGATATGGAGGAAATATGAGGCCGAAATCAATGACCTCTTCAATCCAACCGAGAGTTGCTATCGGAATAATTATAGCTACTTTGCTGCCTTCCGGTTGCGATTGAGGTCCCGAATTTATTGGCCTAGTTATGGCCGCCTATACGACGGAGTTGTTCGTGGGTCACATTAACCCGAGACGGCCCACGGAAGCTGCGCCAAGTTATTAACGAGTGCATTCTTATGACCTAGCAGACTCTTGGATTCGACCCACAGAGATAGAAACGCAATTAGTTAACCTTTAACATGAGGGAATTATGCGGTTAGGGTTATAAAACCACATTTAGCTAGAGTTTATAAAGATTAATGCTAATAATATATTTGTTGAGCTTTGATCAATATATTATAGATGATGCTATCACTTAGATTAACCGTTCATTCCTGACCGTATTCTAAGTTATTATAATAGGGACTAAACATAGCGTTCTCGTTGGTTGTCATATTTGAAGGTTATAAATGCCTATTTATACATTGACCGCCAGTTCATTATTAATAAGATCCACAATCGTACCCGGTAATCAATGACTAATTGTCTTGGAGAGAATCTATTAAGCTGTGAGCTTCAGGTCAAGAACATCTGCCAGCTTAAAATTGGCCGCAAGGTGCGGGGAACGGGAGCGAGGATTGCCTGCTACGCGGAACATCGAACCCAATACATGGCGATGCTCCGAGTCAGGGGTAAGGCGGAAGTCGGACTCCAGTTGCGGCGATTGGAGGATTCTGCCATTGGCGCATCCGTGCCGTGTTCGAACCCCAAGAGACTTCCCCGGACCAGGCCTGCTTGCAGGCAAACCTGGGGAACACACACCGTTGATGATGACATCTCGCCGTAACCGGCTCTATGCCGTAACTTAAATGGTCTACCTAATTGGGCCCGGTCTGGAGCTTTACTATGTTAGAATAACACGGCATATGAATGGGACGATGGGAGGATAGGTATTATTGCTTTGATGTTGTGAATCCTTCAAGTGCGGAGGAGGATCGACGTCGGGGAAGTCTCGTACCGCACGGATAGGGTTAATTAATATTGCAGAAGTGATCGTATATTCTCGTAAATTGCGTGATACCTACATTGCATGCATATCATGCCCTGTATAGGAGCGATGTAACAGTTCACAATAGCTCTCATCGCCTGATAATAGCTTTGGACGGTTCGAGTTCATATATATCTCTCGTTTATATAAACTGCAGCGAAGAGCCTGTCGCAAGACTTAGGGTTCTTCCAACCTTCACAGCTCATAGGCCTCATCAGCAACCATGAACTATGTTCTATTTGTCCTGGGGGGTCTTATCCCTGCGTGCTTCAGCATTGGGGTGCAGGGACAGCGGCCAAACATCGTGTTCATCATGACTGATGACCAAGACCTTCATCTTGGGTCCTTAGATCGCCAACCTGTCGTAAAGAAGGAAATAGCCGAAAAAGGCACAACCTTCTCTCAGCACTATGTAACGGTCGCAAAATGCTGTCCTAGCAGAGCCGCGTTACTGAGGGGACAGGCGGGTCACAATACTAACATCACTGAAGTCGTCGCTCCAGGGTTAGTTGCCATGATCCTTAACGTAACACGATGATAGCTGATCACTGAGCTTTAGGGGTAACTGGGACAAGTGGTTGATTTCTGGACAGAACGAAGATTATCTACCGCACTGGTTGACAGCCGCGGGGTACAATGCTGATTGTATGAGGCTATATCTCGAAGTACAACATATACTGACTCTATTCTCTAGATATTGGCAAGATAATGAACGGTTATAACGTGGCCAACTACGAGAAAGCGCCAGGGGGTTGGAATTATATCGAAACTTCTGTATACTGCTCTCCATGTGTGCCGTGAATCGAGTATACTAACAATCTGGCACAGGTGGACGCCTATACCTATGAATACAATAATTTTGTTACGTCATTGAATGGCGAGATACCTGTCTCGTATCCTGGATACCATCAGTCTGATGTTATTCGCGCAATGTCGTAGGTCGAAGCGCGCACCTGGTGTTGGCACACTATACTAAAACTATATAGCCTTGACCGAATCGAGAAGTTATCTGCTGAAGACAAACCCTTTTTTCTTGGGATTGCTCCAACGACACCACACGTCGAATTTAGCGCGCCAGGCTGGCCCGTACCTCCTGTGCGCTATGAGAATGAGTTCCCCGATCTCAAAGCGCCCCGCGGACTGAACTGGAATCCAGACGACAGCTATCAGCAACAAAAAGTATCGTGGATCAAGAACCAAGCGCTCCTAAATGACACTACTATTGAGAGGTTAGACGGGCTCTATCGTGCACGAGCACAGTCCCTCCTCGGCGTGGAGGACATTGTCGAAGATGTCATTGCCAAGTTGGAGGAGAAGGGTATCCTCAATAACACATATGTTATTTACACAGCCGATAACGGCTGGCATATCGGAAACCACCGCGTCTCGGCAGGTAAATCACTTCACTACCTTGAGGACTCAAACGTGCCATTTATAGTGCGAGGACCTGGTATACCCGCAAACAAAACATCCAACCTACCAGGGGCACATATCGATCTCGCGCCAACATTTCTCGACATCGCTGGCCTAACCCCAGACAACGCGGCGTACCCGCCTTTCCTCGATGGGCGCAGTCTGCTGGCGAATTGGAAAAACCCGGAGGCAGAAATCTTGCAGTGCCCCGTGAACGGCGGCGGCCACGAGGTGATCAACGTCGAGTACTGGGGGAGAGGCGAGGAGGAGACGCCGTGGGGCATTGTCATACACCCCAACAACAGTTACAAAACGCTGCGCATCGTGCGCGCCGACGGTG
>JAPESX010000403.1:0-18979 GCA_029590615.1 Nemania bipapillata | reverse complement strand
TGCCCTCTCGAGAGGGGGGTGGCACGGGAGGAGGCATGGGAGGAGGCATGGTGGTTTGGGTGGAAGAAGCTGAGGCCTTCGCTTTGCTGTCGGAGAAAACGCAGGAGCCTCGTTGAAGGCACAGGCAGTTGAAGGGATGCCATCTAAATGTAAAGAGGAAGGACAAAGAAAAAGGAGAAGAGAGAAAAGATACGACTATGCTATGGCGATGTGATGGACGAGATCACGTCCATGGTTTTGTCTGGTAACGGCCGCATCTATGGAGCTATCGTCATCAATCAGACCTTTGTAAGTCGATGAAAAAATCTTGGTGATGCGCTATCTAGAATCCAGATACTTGTAGATACCTACACGAAGTACCTACCGTCTCTTCGAACATAAATCTCAGTGAGGTCACGTGAGGGGCTGACAGGGCCGATTGGCTGCAAGGGGCACACGCGGCCACAATCGCACCATTAAAATGTAACTAGCAATGCCAGTTCCCTAGATTAGACGTTAATACTACTACTACTATACTACTACTACTACACGAAGTACCTATACATCGCCGTACTGCGCTGCCAGAAGAGCCACCCGACAGCTGGACACGCCAATCAGCGGGCCTGACGGCGCGAGGCCAGTTGGTATCGGCGGCACCACAGAGCAGGATGGTGGGGTAGGCCTTTTATCTTGGGCTAGGAACTCGAGTATTGGGTACTTACTGGCGTATAAATGGGTATTTTCCCACTCACATTTAGGTATGTAGGCATAGTACTTGTATGTATGAGTGCATTGTTCAAGTTTTGAAACTTTTTAGTAAATATGGAAGAGGAATTTTGATTATTTTTACGCAAGTCTCTAACTCGTCCTCAACCCGCTCTTACACCCGTGTATTCCAGTCAACACTAAGAGGCGGTTAATTGAACCACGAAAATATACTACCCATGCGAATGTCGTCGTTCGGTGGCGGCACATGGAACTAACACCAATCCGGGTGCGCGGTAAACGGCGGCATGCCGGAGGAGAGCAGCGCCGTGTTGCTCTCCGACCGAAGCCTCCCGATCGGGATCTGCGCCGAAAGAAGCAAAAGAAGCGACTCGGGGCCCGCCCCAAGCCCAGGGCCTCTGACCTGGAGAAGTCCTTGCCTCTGGAGGTCGTCGAGCGTATTTTCTGGCTGAGCGAAAATGTCAACTTCCCGCGAGCTAGCCTTCGCCTTGGACGCCTGCTTTCTTCCCCCTCTACTCTGCGCAAGACCTTCCTCTCAGCGTTTGAGCCGACGTGGGAGGCCTGGTTCGGTCGTCTCCCGGGCCAAGTCGCTGGCGTAGAGCCGGAGGGAGATGCGGGCCCGTTTGTTGGGAATGCTAGCTTTCAAGTTTGTTTTCTGTCACATGTCGCTAGCTAAACTCTAGGCCGCTAACATCCACTAGACCGACTTGCTGGCTTGTTCCTGGACAACAATTCAGTTGATTCTCGATTGTCGGGATATGTGGGTTCGGCGCCGTGCCCGTGATCGATCATTTGAATATGTCCCCCTCTGGGGTGATCCACTGCACTCCAGTCCTTGCACGGGCTCTGGTGCTACAATTGGAATTAGCAATATTAAGGAAGCACGATACTATTTCTACCACGATTACTATGCTTTCCGAAACGTTGAGTGCCTGGGTGCTTCATACTGGGGAGCAGAATATCGTAAAGAGGATGATCCTATTACCTGGATCGATATCAACAAGTCCACCGTAATACCAGATGATCTCATAACTGGCCCATGGGACGATGGCTCGCTCCAGAAGCTCTTTTGGCTTATACAGGCCGGCGCCCGCCTGTCTCCTAGCCAGACTTGGGAGCTTACCCGTGAAGGGTTTTGTAATGCCCTCTCAAATCAGAATGCTCCCAATCTGACTGTGATGAGAATCCTTAACATCCTAGGTGCGTTCCAGGATTGGCCAGTACACGTCAGACAGGAGGAGTTTTACAAAGTTGATGCCATCATGGATATCCTCAGAGAAGACAACGTCACAGATCTGCATGCGAAATACGCCTATGTCGAGTGGCTCTTGACAAAGGACAAATAACTGGATGACTTCTACAGCCAGCTGGTTGCAAATACGGCCCTCCTCTTCCCATATTATCACGGGAAGACATAGCTGATTTAAGTGATGTATGAGCAAGCTGGACTGTTTCCCTTTTCCCACCGCATGGGTCTCTTGGAATAGTAGATACCTAGGGGTGCGACAAGGCATCTCCCTCCCTCCTCAGCATGCCTTTCTTGGGCATACTCAAGGCTAGCTACGAACTATATCAATGGTAAAGCCGAAGTGAATGCCAATTCGACTCCGAATAGCTACTCGCTGAGGTGCCGTCGAGGCTGCTGTCAGGAGTTATAGTCTGGATTGAATACAGGCCAAATCATCAGATATTAATGATGGTAGCATAAAGTCTCTACCTCCTTAATCGATAACTTGAGTGAGGCTCCACGTTTTTTCATGATGTTTCAACGACTAATACCGCTTCCTAATAGACCCGAGTGTATCTTTCTGATCGGCAACATATGCTGGCTAGAAATATAACTATTGTAATTGTTCAATCTATGTCCCACGTTGTCCTACGGTCTCAAGATGCGCGACCCTATCTAGCTTAGCACAATATTGACGTCCCGTTTCAAAAAAAAAATCATTAGGGTGGCCCTATAAACTGGTCCTTTAAGTTCTATTTTGAATACGTCTACTATAGTGAATGCGCCTAAGAAACCCATGGGGACTGTTAGTTTTCTCGAGTTGAACTAGGCTATTATCCTAAGGCGGTTGTGTGATCCTCCGGCCTTTGTTGCTACATCCCTTTAGTATCATCAACGCAGACCTCGCTAGCTTCAGAGTAGGCCGTATGCTGAGAATACCCTCCGCGCGTTTGTCGTTTCACTTTGGTTTCGAAATAGCTATAATTGGTGAGTGGTAGTCTAGTCCTCCCATAAGATCCGAAATTTTTGGTAGAAACCCCCACTGTAATACTCAGAGTCGGTGAAATAAATGACCACTAGAACGACTTGCACTCCGGTTCTAGACCTGACCTCGGGTAACTCAGAGCAATATACTCTACCTGTGACTGTGTCATACGGGTCCACTTAATGAGGGGTTTCCGAGACATTCTGTGTCGTATGGCTGGCTTGGTTCCCTCCTCGTCTCAGGGTATTCTAGGGAGTAAGAGGCCCTATGAAGCCATAGCCAATCATTAGGTTATTGGGAATAAAAGCTATTCCTAAGCCTATAGATACTCTACCCGTGTGACAGCTAGCCTAGACACATACTCCGAGTTGAATGTGTCAGCGTAAAAATCTGACTAGGATACTAAGAACATCGCCGCGGGCTCAAGCGAGACGGTTCGGAGATGCAGGATGCTAGCAAGAGACTCATACTGAGAATGTAATATTTTAAGTAGCCTTTGCTAGTGCTATGTGAAGCAAGTTGTTTTCATGGCAAGTCTTAGTTAGCTTCTAAGAAAGTGATATTTCGTAGCATTCAAACTGTAGCTATATAGAGATATCGGAATAAGAATTCATCAAGCGTAAGTAGTACGTGTTCCAACGTTATTCATCCATGCTCAGTGAGTTTATATAATCCCACAATAGATATCATGAGGTCTCCTGATGCTCCGTATGGAATTAGACTCAACCGGTCGCGCTAGTACTGCGCGTCGTAAGAGGCGGCATACCAAACTCGCGGAGGTCAACTCCGTCATTGGCGCTCCTACCCTCAACATGTTCAATAAATCCTGAGGCAGCGTATGTTTGTGGTATTGCTAATCGGTCTTTGAATATTCGCCTGGTTGAAAACAACAAAGGACGGTACTGGATGGAAACAGATCCATCCATAGTACCCCAATCTGAAGGGCGAGAAATAGGAAATAGAGTTCTTTCAAATCCATTGGTGGGCATGCAATTTATAAGCCCAAAAATAGAAGAGATTATAAACTTCACTTATGAAGTTTGATCATACTTTCGTTTACGTTCCCCAGTCTGGTATCTGTTGACGTCGTGGGTCGTAGAGATATTGGACGGCCTTGGTCCATATGACCTAGAATTTGTATTAGACAGTTCGCATAAAACGCCTCTCCCAGGTGATCTAATATAAACTCTAGTTAGCTTCGTACGCGGTATTATTGCGAGGCCTGGAACTCACGGCATTGTCCCACTCGTCTTCGTCTCGCCCTCCTGATTGAAAGCTAAAAGCGGGCCTAAGTAACACTCTGTGTCGAATTTGGTAGAGCCTGGTATTTGGACGAGCTTAGCGGCTTGTGAGAACAGATATTCTGGCGTCTCCGGTGGACGAGCGTTTTCCGCTGAGATACCATTGACCTGACACTCTCTCATTCTTCCTAACTCGCCTCCTAACTCGCCATACACTTTATCGTAGCACTCGTTTCCATTGTCGTAGAATGCTTGTAGGTAATTGCTTGTGATTGAAATAGTTGACTCCTGCTGCTGTAGTGTCGAGCTAGTGCCAGGTAGGCGGAAAAATGAAGATCCCAAATTCAATAGCCCTGCATCATTCTCGCCAGGTAGGCGGAAAAATGAAGAGCCCAAATTTAATAGCCCTGCATCATTCTCACTAGGTAGGCTTGCGCTATCATCAGCCGTAGCGGGATGACCAAAGGTAGTAGTGTCGCCCAACACCACGTTTTTGTCGTCGTTCGATCTGTCCATATGGTCTGGTCTAACTGACGGCGATGCCTGCGCCAAAAAGTCGTATTCCGGTAGTTGTGAGATTTCAGATTCTTTGATTGATTCTTTTGCTCCGGTTTCACATTTTCTGGCTGCCTTCTCTGCTGCTGTTTCTCGCCATATTTTCTCAATCTCGGAACCGACAATAAGAGGGTCCCTGAGCGGGTTCTGGTGATAGTAAAGCACCGAGCTATCCTCATAATCATTTTCATTCTTATCCGTTACGACCTTTCCCGAGTCGCTAATCATTGCTGTGGAGGCTGGCACGGTCTCGTTCCAACCTGGAGATGAAATGTTTCGAAGGAGCTTTCTAGTTTCCAGAGGCGCCACGTTGGAGTTACGTGATGGGAAGGCAATTCGAGTAACGCGAAGCGTAGTAGTATCCGATAGCTCCTCTAAGCTCGTATAAGCACCTGTCGCGGCCGGAAGCAACGTTTGCTGATCTGAAGTAGTTCCAAGTGGGATGAGGGGTAGGGGATCGAGTTCACTGGTAAAGAAGGGATGTTTGAGGGCCTGCTCTGCGGATAGCCGATCACATGCGAGAGGCTGAAGGAGGTCGGATATAAGCTGGACAGTAAGGTTTGGCTCTAGAGAAGCCAAGTGGGCATTGAGAATGGCTGGCCATTTATCCTTTTCACGGTAGGGGTAGGGTGGCAATTGGTGGCAGCACTGTAGTGCTGCTATACCGATAGACCAAATGTCTACCTTGCTGGTGTAATATCCCGGGCCTAAAACCTCGGGTGCACCAAAGAGTGTCGTGCCGCATTCGGTCTTGAGATTGTCTGGACTTAATGATGCCAGACCAAAATCGGCTAACTTGACGTGAAGTGGGTTACGCGATTTCACCATAATGTTAGCAGGCTTGATGTCTCGATGAGTGATCCCCTTGTCATGAAGGTATTTCGCCGCCTTGAGCAACTGCTTAAGGCATTGTTGTAATTCGACAGCAGTAAGGGGACGGTGGAGGATTGCCTGTCCGAGATCACCGCCCTCGATGAATTCTAATACGAGCATTGGCAGGTCTCCTAGCTTCTTACTCTTCCAGATTTCAATGAACTCGACGATGTACTTCTAAACTCGAGTGTTAATAATTTATGTGCCACGTAGTAATGTTTTTAACTGGGCTTACGTGTGATATCTGCCTCAAGGCTGCCTCCTCTTTAATATAGTCACCGACTATATTAGACTGCTTCGCTGCGTAGAAATTACCATCCGTAGTGTCTTCTACCTTATACACTATCCCGCGAGCTCCTTGTCCGATTTTGCCGTAAACTCGATACACCTTCTTGCCAGTTCGATTCAGAGTCTTGAGGTCAGTTCCAAGTTCCCATTGTCTCGGGTCCGGCGCTAGTGACCACATCTTCTTGCAGTACGCTGCCCAATCCTCCTTCACTGTCTTCCGATGATCAGGACATTTAATGATGAGATCTAGATGGCCAATGGTAACTTTCAGTGCATCGAGTATTGGCAGAGTCCGCTGCGAAAACAGCTGGAGATATCCTAATTCATCGCAGTCAATAAAAAGGCCAGGCCCATTAGGGCCATTGAGGTTCCGTATGAGAAGCGCTCCTGTTCCCCAGTTCCCCGTGATGGCGAACTCCTTGCCGCCCACACCCTCATCATTGGCATCCGCAATAATAACGTCACAGACTTCGGGATCGCTACCAAATACGAATCCAAGCACAGGGTTTTTCGGAGTATGGTTATCACCTGTGGTGATTCGCAGAGACGGTATTGGTGCTGGTTGGCGAATGCTGCAGCACTCCAAGTCAGCAAGTTGACCAACCCCGCGAGAAAATATATGTCATGACTTGAAGTTGGAAGAGACACTAATACTCTAACTAACGCTAGACTATGAAGCGGATGACCATGGGAATTACTCACGATACAGCCCTTTGGGGCCCAGCACTAAGGGAACCGGAGTGCGTGAAGGAGAAAGGATCAGCTTCGTAACTCTTTCCTTCTTCAAACGCGAGGAACTTTCTGTTATGTTCGTAGCGAAGCACCAGGCTGCGGAAGGTTTGCACTGTTATAACAGTGACAACCGCCATGGCCGGTTGATATTGGCATGCCAGAATGTAGTTAGTTGGGAGAAAGCTGAGTATTTTCACGTAACAGGTCATCTAGGCAGTCATGCTTTATAGAAGGCAAACGGCCAGGTGAGACAATACTATGACCACGACTGGTGGTTAGCGGCCGGTTGAAGGGTTGGATGAGAGTCGCCCTCAGTGGTAGGCAAGGGAGGACCTAGCCGCCTGTGCCCCGTGCGTGTAGTACATGTGCAACGTTCCCCATCCCTTACTACAATTCGCATAAACCAGAGTGATTTCAAGCAAACATTAACCATCTCCTGCTATGACACACTGCATACCTGCTCTATCGCGCTTGTATCCCGAACCCGTATTGTGAATCTGTCGCCAGAATCACGGCGGCATATGCCTACAGTGCCGTATCTTTTGCCCACTAGCCATAGACCAGAAAACAATTGATTTCTAATAGCCCCGCGACCATCGTTATCTGGTATCTTTCCGGGCCTGTTGTCCACCCCATCGCGCGTCGCAATGGATGAATCTCCCTCTGTTAAGCCTCTCACAAAAGCGAACCTAAGAAGGCTGCAAGGCAAGAAGCCTGATTCTGCTGCACAATCAACATTTTCGGATTATTTACCCCTCGACAGGCTAGAACGGGCAAAGGCTCGGGTTAGCCACCTTCTACACCAGCTAAGATGTATAGAGTCCGGAGCTGATAAAATCGAGGATGTCTATCTAGCTGGATCAGAACTGCGCTATCGAGGGAATGCGGTCCCTGAGCCCGACCTCCAGGACCCGAGCTTCTGGGAAACTAAGTGGAAATATCTCGAAGACAAGTATAGGTCTACAATCGATTTCGAGAGGGCAAAGAACAAGGTCTACATGTCAATGATGGAAATCCAGTTTCTCGGTAGGAGTGAAGGGCATGAATTTCTCGCTGATTACGAACTTTACATAGCGGGAGAGCGCGATGTTCGTTATTGCGGCAACGGGGACCCCGCGCCAGATTTGCAAGACATTGGTTATTGGGAAGGCCAGTATCGATATCTGAGGAGGAAATATAAAGAAATTCGAAACCCAGAATGCTTACCCCCAGCATCTGGCATAGGGTGCCCACCCAATGCGAAGCAGAAGAAGATCTTGGCTATGGAGGAACTTCGGCACGAGTATCGACGTTCCGAGGAGGAGAGCAAAAGACGCACGGAGCTTTGGATTGACAGCATGCACGAGGGTAATGGATACCACCTTAATAGAATTACGATGGCTACTAAAATGTAACAGCAGAGAGCTTACCAGAACCGCACCGTCCGATATCCCGTAATCCATCCGATATAGCCAACTTGAGCGATGCCGAAAATAGTGTTGAGCAACCAGTAACAATAACGAGATCTGGTCGGTATAATCTAGCGCATTCGGGTGTCTACGATAGGATGGTGGCTCTTTGGAATCTTGGAGGAGAAGGCCGTGAGGTTGTCAAAAATGACGAGCTTCGCATTGTAGGCACGAACGACGTCCGCTTTAGACGTAGCCGAGGGCCGAAGCCTGACCTGCAAGATCCAACGTACTGGGAGGCTAGGCTGGAATATTTCACTGATAAATTAATATCCCTCCTTCGAGATAGGGGTACGCCCCTTGTCCCCTTTACTTCTCATTTCGCGACAAACGCTAGGTTCTAACATGTACTAGAACTTATAGACAGCTCTGAGCTATCACGTTTGCTAGATAGAGACGACGAGTCGAGAGAGAATTTGCCTAATCCTACCCCTGGATCAGATGTCCTCTCAACTATACCTAGCCTAGTTGAGCCCCTTCGGCCTACTTCACCGTCGATACGAGCTCAAAGAATCGGAATGACAAAATATTCGTTGTGGAAACTTCTAAGAAAAGACTTCTATCAAAACGAAGGTCGACAGATTCTAGAAGACGACGAGATTTATGTTGCCGGTTGGCACGATGTCCGCTACAAGAAGGGTCTTGGCCCAGAGCCAGATCTCGACAGTCCTGAATACTGGCACACGAAACATATGTACTTCATCGATGAATATCAAAAGCACGGGAAGCTACCAGGTAAGCTTCTTGTTTATCCTATACTCATAATAGATAAAGGAAAGAATGACTCCTAACATTTCTTAGAAACACCCTCAAGCCAACCCACAAGCTCGGTCCCATGCATAATGCAGGACTGGTTCTCATCGCGACAGACGGAAGTACATAGCCGAGAATTGATTACCGGACGCCTCGTGAGCGAGGCCCAGGGCACTGCCGACCAGGGTGACGGTACTCGACCCTTGCTAAGGGAAACAAAAACACAAGCCGAAGAACCATCATCGAGGCTTAAAAGAAAGAGAGATACCTGCGCAGAAAACGAGAACGAAACTGAGAATAATTTATTGCACCCTGCGAAGCGGACTGAACTCAGCGTGGGACAGACGACCGAGACGCTGATAGCTACTGTAGCGGAATGTCTACCTACTGCAGCAGAGCCCCAACGTCACAGGAGACAGCGCAAAAAGTACGAGAAGATACGGACTAGCCGAAGGATTGCTGGCCAGTTACCTGAGTTTGGATTACTCCCGAGGCGAGGTGAAGAACCGCAACCCTATGCAGCCCCGACGCGACTGCCCACAAATACAAGAAAGATAAACATCCCTGGCCCCCGCCCCTGCAAGCCGTCGCAACAGAAATCAAGTGTCAAAATTGCGAAACCTCAAGGAGTTTCCAAGTCAACTAAAGAGAAAGGTGGCCGCCCGAAGCGGCGGAAACGGTCTTGAGAGCTCCAATAAGTCTACCTACGGTGTCGCCTCTTGCATCAATGACTCCTCAAGAGCAGAAAGGCGAAGTCTAAGACGAAGTCTGAGGAAACCCTCGGTGTAGTTAGCAAGCTACCAAAGCTACCAGAACTTACAACGTGACTAGCGAGGATTCAGCCCCTTTCCTCACGACCTTCCCTTATTGCAAAGGAGAAAGATATCTACGCCAATAAGCTTTGGGCTGTTGACGAAGCTCCGAACAAGGCCATCTAAGGAACTACCCTGATAGGTGCTCCGATATTTCTGGCGAAGCAATTCATTTCGCCCTTGCAGTCCGCGTGCTGGGTATATGTTATAAGGTTATACTACTGAGTTATAGGAGGCAAATTGCCAGGGCCTATATAATAGGGGTAGGGTATGCAAATATCAATGATTGGCTCAGTGGTGCGTACATAAACACCGCAGAGTGGGAAGGAATCTCCAGCTGGCAAATATTTGTGCAAGTACCATTTAGCATATGAAAGCGAGACAGTTCGGATTTGATTTGAAGGGAATTTGCATTGTGGGAGTTGTGATGTTCCAGGAGGCATTAGAATGATTTTTCTACAGCCCTCAGGGTAATTGATATATTTTACCTCAACCTCACCACCTTCCTAGGATAATTACGGTTCTATTTGGCCTGTGTCACTCCTCTAAACCTTCCGTTCTCTTCCAACTTTATTATTTTACCATGCGTACAAACCCATACAGTGTACTTCTATGGATGCCCCAAAGAGTGGTCATGAGGCGATATGTTATTTACAATGTATTCTTTTCTCATTGAGTGTGCATGGGCAGAGCTAGGAAGTACCTGAAACAAGGTGATCAAATGGCTATCGCTCTTTATTTTATAGATAGGCTTAGCAGGCCGGTACTTTGATAACCAAAAATTGGAAGGTAAGCTGCCCCCTCCCCTGCGATAGACTGTATGATGCAGGTCGGATACCTATCTTCAACCTTATTACCCCGCCCTTCGTCTCACACGGCTTACCTTGCTGGCCTTAATAACGCGAAAACATACCCTACAATAGAAAAATAAGTTGATGGTCTTCCCCCTTTTTATCCAGGCTTAAATAATACTTCGCCAAATCTCTTACACATCCATCATGCCTGATCCCCGGGACAGCGGAGAACAAAGGCTCACAGAGGAGTATAATGATGACGATTTGATACCTCCTCGACATGACCCTCACAGGGCTAGTAGGCTGCTTGCGGGAACTTGTAAACGATTCCCCAACACATGGTACCTAGGGAAAGACGGATACTGCGGAACGGACAATCTTGAGGTTGATGGCCTGTATGGTTTTAAGCATGTGCGCTGCCCATTTGCCTCCCCTACTCCGTGCTCCTGCGGCCGATATAGCCTACACATCGACTCGCTCGTGGTGGCCGTAGATGGCGCGTGTCCGGGCAACGGAACCGATCGTGCCACCAAATCAGCTTGTGGCATCTTCTTCGGCCATGATTCGCCTGCGAACTACGCCTTTTGCGTACCTGATAACTCTAAATACCCCCACACGAGCCAGCGTGCGGAGCTCACTGCCGCGATGGTCGCGATCATGCACTCTCACGAATACTTCAAGGACGGCGGCCAGTGGGACTGCACAAAATGTCCCACCCCCTGTACCGTCAAGCATCTGGTCATCAAGTCGGACTCGGCGTATCTCGTCGACGGCATGACAGAGCACCTCGCAAATTGGCGGAAGAATGGTTGGCGCACGGCCCAAGGCACCGAAGTGAAGAACCGGGAATTATGGGAGCTTCTAGACGGCCTCGTGAGAACCTATTACGACGAAACGAGAGTATCAATCGACTTTTGGCATGTCCCACGTCACCAAAACAGCGATGCTGATCGATTGGCCAACGAGGGTCTTCGGAACGGCATACCGTTGCAGGTCTGTTAAGAGCTAAGGAGAAGTACCAAAGTACTGTTATTCTCAAGGAAATGTGTAGGTACTAACGCTGTAAAGGCTATAAACCGCGGGCTCTAACTAATCCACACAGGCCTCAATCCACCGTCTCATGACACGAAATCTTGATACTATTCGGAGCTCGGTATATCTTATGGCGTCTAGCACCGACGCCGAGAGCAGGCGTAATCTTGATCGTAATCTTTGTTATGGTATTTGACACTATGTAACTAGCGACACTTATGACGAGGGACATTCGACAACAGAAAGTTTATTTGTATGAACAGACCAACCTTCTAAACCAAAAAAGTATATATCTCTATTTAAGGTTATGCAGGGCTACTTTCTCCCTTAAGATAGGACTAGGCCATGTAAAATGTCCGGGGCAAGAAGCGCGTTGGAAAATAAAGCGCTAGTTACTGCGAGACTGTCGAGGTATGATGCTACCTATATTCCTATTATATCCTGTGCCCTCAACTCCTAGTCTGCACAGGAGAGTATGTGTCAGTTTCTAGTTCATTTACTTAGTGATAATGACGAGGGAAGAGGCTAGCGTCAGGATGGAATATTCTTATTATTACAGTAACTTATCTTGACTACCAAAACATTGATATAAAGGACAATCAATCAAAGCAGCTACAGCTGTATCTATCTAATCTCCAGATATCCGACCACCCGCAAGATGCTACAGCAATGAGCTAAATAGTTCAGGGCTACCCCTATGTCACATATATGTAGACTATAGTAGAGGGGTGAGTATCTTAGCAGTATGGGACTAATCTAATTGATAGGATCAACGTGTTTGGGTGATACCGTGAGTACTATTCATAGAAAAGATCTCTTTTGAAGATCCCAAGCAGATTAGAAGAGTTATGTAGATCTTAGACTTGGCAATACACTCGATTTTATCCCGTTACGTATGAGGCATAGGTTGCTACCCCTTCTAGGATAATAACAAAATTGTCGAGGCGTAGCAGATAGTCAATGTTGTAATAGCCAAATCGCAGTGTGGCTTAAGCTACATCAAAGTTACTTTGCTATATATCATGAGATAATCAACGGACTAGACTACTAGCGGTTCGGAACACAAATAGTCTTCGTCACCGACTCTGATCCTTTATGATACATTCTAGTCACCGTCTCACCGCTATTCGGGAAAAGGAACAAGATTTATATATATAGAAACACAGAGAGGGAGGTAGCTCCCATAGTCCTACGTACAAGTGATTATAAGGGCTCAAGCTTATAGCTTTGGCAACGCTCAGCTTTCGCAGTAGTGTTGTAGTACAATCTTGTAGTCCTCTTCCGTAACAGCCATCGAATAAGATCGACGCCCTTTCTTCCCCATCGGTATGGAATACGTAGGTGGAACAAAGTCCTGCTCGAAGGGATGGAGTACATAGACTATCATCTTTGCGGCGTCCTTTAGGCCTAAAAGGTAATCATGTGGAGAAAAAGCGGCAGATCAGGTGCCTACGGACAATTAGGGACGAAACTGCGGAGTGTAATCGCACCAAGTTGAGAGAACAATATACGTCACAAAACTGGAGAAACAATGTTTTGGACGAGTCACAC
The DNA here is from genome assembly GCA_029590615.1 of Nemania bipapillata. Taxonomy (NCBI): domain Eukaryota; kingdom Fungi; phylum Ascomycota; class Sordariomycetes; order Xylariales; family Xylariaceae; genus Nemania; species Nemania bipapillata. The sequence continues at coordinate 5,982 of JAPESX010000403.1, read as the reverse complement.
TATTTATTTGGTAACGCACTTAGTAATTAGTTTGGCGACTTAAGCATGGATTCTCTACTTCAAAAGTCACCAAGTTAAAAGTTAAGATCATAGGCTCTAATAGTAAAGGAACAGTGTCCAAGCACATTATTATAGGAGCACGGGGATGAGCTTACTGAAATATCGATATCTGCTTTTGGGTTATAATTCAATAGTTCTCGACAGAGTTTTCATGAACATTAATAATTTTATTATAAGATATGGATGACTTGATGAGGCACATTGAAGCCGCATGTATATCAGAAACATGACCTTTTAAGGGGCAGAGAAGCCGACAATGTCACACCATTTCTTTTAGGAACAAAAATAGATACTAGCAAGAATAAATATGAAAATACAGAGACGCGTAGACTAATATTTGCCTACATCTACAACGAGAATCCCTATATAACAGCATTTGTTTACTAGACGACTTGAATTTAAGTTCCAATTGGTTCACGGCTAATATACGAAAGTGAATGACGATCCTCTTGTATGTAACTATGCGAACGTTGCTGTGCCACAACGAATCGCTGACATGGTGGTCAGCACTGCCCCATCAGCTTTCCATAATATCACGTCATCATTCTTATTAATGCCGATATTGTTAAAGCATTTTATAACTTCTAAACATTGAATTTGACTTCCTTGAGTTGGGTTTCGCGCTCTTAGTTGATCTTCGCATCTTACAAGACTCGAATCCAACTATATGCCTTCGAACAAGTTGCATTACTAACACCTGGGTTGCTTTTCCCATAGATTATGCGACATTTTATTCAAAGCCCCTCTACAAAACGTATTACCTCGTACAGACCACATAGAATAATGTCACCGAAGATGGCGGGAGTTTCGGGATAGACAAGATACACTAGACTTGGAAGAGTCTCAGTTAACATAACACAAGCTTCCAAGGTGTCTTTACAAATATGTCGTCATAGACTGTAAGCAAAATGTAATCGTGAATGGCTGAGCGGCAAGATCCTTCCTGACTTACATTAATACCATAGAATCCTAACCGTATGGTGCTTACGTTGATCGACCTGAGGACTCAATTGTCAAACCCGAAGGATCTTAAATCTGTATGGGGTATCAACAGTATAACATAATACGGACTTCTGACAACATCCGTGTGTCCTATTGCACTGTTTACCTATCTAGACGATTAGTAAGAGTGAAGTATCCGTAGCACGAGGAAACGAATAAAGCTGGCTAAGAAACTGACCCTGAAGAGCTTAGGTAAACATAGTTCTTGAGTAGTACTAGAAATAGGGGCCTTCATACAGTTAACCTTAGACTGTGCTATACGTAGTGGATGGGAGGAGAAATCATCATTCGCTAAAGCAGTACGGTTCATCGAGATTGAGACCTTCGTACGGCCCTGACGAAGGCGCGGTGAGGAAATGAAATGTCGATCATGAGTAGCATTAAAAACACGGCCCACCATCGGCTGATCTGTATTCATATTGGGAATTCTCCTTAGGTAACGCGGCTAGAACGAGATTCTTGTCACTATGTCGAATCAATATAAATATGTGAGAATATCTGCTCTGGAAAGTAAGATCTCTCGGACATCAAGCCTACTAGACAAGTAACCCCAATCGATCACAACTTCTTATACCAATATAACTACATTACTCCCTCCAAAATGAAGGTCACAGCTGTATTCTGTACTCTTGTAGCTGCCGTCGCTGTCAATGCCACGGCAGTCCCTGGCCTCCAGACTCGAGACACCTGCGGCGCCGGTTATGGTGGCGACCAAAGACGCACGAACAGTCCTTGTGAGGCCTCGAATGGGGACAGACATTTCTGCGGATGCGACAGAACAGATGTGGTATGTTGAAACAACTATCTACTTGCTATGACTCTTACTAAAGAAATGCCTTCTATGAATAGGTCCAGTGTGAAGGTGGTACGTGGACAGAGATTCAAGACTGCGGTAGTGGCACATGCCACGGTACCAACGATGGCGCTGCTGTCTGCTAGAATGTGAACAGTGGGTATCCTTATAATAATATAAACTCTGCTTGTTGGCTAATTGTCTTCTCTAGTTCCAGTAGGCCATCATTGGTTATTCCTTGCTGAATCCTGATAGACGGGTTCAGAAGAGGCATGCCCGTTGACAAGAAACTGTTGAAGAGAAGCTGCTAAGGATTGCCGGGGAGATTCAACATCGATCGGCATTAGTACGCCCAGTTTGTAGCGGAGTTGCTACCTGTCACTCTTTGATAGTTAGATAGTTTACAAATTCTCACCGAGTTAGCAATCTACAATGTGCAATTATTCCGCTTCACAACCTGGTGTTAGCTCGCATAAGCTCGTTTGAAATCTTGCATCTTAGACTATCCTCCGACGCTGTTAATAAGAAAACACTGCCAAGTCAAGCAGTCGCCATCTAAGTTAGCCATCTATTGCTTTTATCCCTTCTATGGCTCCTTCAGCATGGTAGGTTATGAACCGGAATACTAGACCGCTTTCTGCCTGTATAGACACATTAGAACTATTATCTGAGTATTATTTTAAACGTTTATTGGGTACACAAAGATGGTGTGTAGGCTTTCCCGTCACTCCACTATCTAGGTCACTCGCTGATTGTCCGGATAATGGTTCCAGAATGATGATAGGTCTCAAGAGGGTAGCAGTTAGGTACCAGTATAGATATAGTTTTCAACACTATTGATTCCTGAGTCTTCTCAACTAAGTTGTGAGAGCTCTACTACTTACATAAACTCGGTGATTTAATACAGATTCCCTTGGGGGCCTTAGCAGCGTACTCCCTGCGACTTTATCGCCTGGTACTGATAGTTTATAGGTATTATCTATTGTTTTGTCACTCTATATCACGACTCTTCTGATCAATCAGAATTACTTCTTGGTAGCAAGTCTTTTACCTAAAGGCTAACGGCCTGCTAAGATTCTAATAATAATAGCACTGAAGTCGAGGTGTATGCCTGTTGGTTTTGCCGGGATATTTCTAGGAGTTTAGCCTCTCCCGAGTTTTCAATGGTAAAGAACGTGTTCTTTTATGCGGTATTTACTACGTAAATCTTTTAACCAGACATTTTTAGGTATTTTTGTCAATTTATTATCGCCTATTAAAGTTAGTAAGTTTAGGTGGGATACCTGTCCTAGAGGGGCCGGGGGCTCTACTGCTTGCTTCGTCGAGCGAGATACTCATGCCACACCTTACCCAGATCAGTGGGCATGATAGGGGCGAACATGTTGCCTAGCCAGCCCTTCTTCCGATGTGATGTAACGCCAATCTCGTCCAGCAGTCTATCTACATACGGAACGCTGTCAAAGGCAGCGAAGTTCCCAAGCTCGCCGTTCGACAGGTAACGCCGCTTGTTCCAGGCACACATATGAGCAATGTCGTTCTCCCTCTCTGCTACCGAGGGAAGAGAGAACGCCTTATCCCAGTAGGCTACTGCCCAGATGGCCTGTGCCTCGGCGGCGAAAAGTTTCGCGCCAGCGACGATATGATTCATAAAGAGAATCGACTCGTCGTGCACAGGGGCCATGGTCTGATAAAGTCGGTAGGGCGTCCGTGTTTCGTACTTGTGGTAGTGCTTTGGCGGGTTTCTGAGCATAACAAACCTCTTGAGGACTTGCTCGTCTGCCTTGTGGACGAGCTTCTCCCACTTCGCATTTTCTTCCTGAGGCTCAATATCCTTCGGATATGGAAGTCCTAGCCCGATTAGCGTGTCATTGTCGAACATCTGAAGTCCGTCTTGCCAGCCCGTGCCACACAAGACAGCGTCGCAGGGGAAATGAGTGCCACCCTCGTCATCAAGATACAGCTCAGTTCCGTTCAGACTCTTTACATCGGCACGATGGACATAGACATTCTCTGCGACGAGGGGCCAGAAATCTGCAAAGTGACAGCCTCCGGCGGTTCCGTTCTGCCATATTATGCTCCGAGGTGTCAGAATGATCTGTCCTGGGTTAAATGAAACGGCAACTATCACGCGGAAAACTCACTCATTGTCATATTCCAGCTTTTCAAACCCTTTGTCGCTCTTCCTCTCCCGGTAACCAGCGTATCTGCGGACGGTGTTGTCAAGTGTTGAGAAGAGCTTACTAACAAGCTTCGCGCCCAAATTGGTGCTGTGTAGAAGCCATGTCCACCATGATCGGTAGGGAATCATGTAGCATGGCTGCAGTGATGCCATGATCCTTGCCTGCGATGCTTCCACTCCGTTTCTGTACGGCGTGGGCAAGTCGATGAGTGCAAAAGCCGCTGCTCCGAGGGAACCGTCTCCGGTCTTGCGAATGACCCATGATACCGTTTTGCCAGCTTTGGCTGCCTCGTAGACCATATCAGCGGCCGACTTGCCTGCACCGATCACAGTAATATGTTGGACTGCCTCGTTTTGGATAATACCAGACTGGCCAAAGTCAATCGAGTGGACGATTTTCCCCAGGAAGCGTTCCCTGCCATGAAAGTCGGGCACATTGGGGACAGACGATTGCCCATTTGCCATCATGAGTCTTGAAGCGAATATTGAGCGTTGGGATTTGCTGACGGTGTCGGTACACAGGATTTGCCATTGGCCATCGACCTTCTTAATGGACAGGACCTCAGTATTGAACTGGATTCTATCTCGCAATGTCGTCCCAGTATGGCACATATTATCGACGTAGTCCTCAAGATACTTGGTTGTATACTTAGCACGAAACAAGTCGTTCATGCAGTCATCGGCCGGTGGCCGTTCCATACGCATATCAGAGAACTCGGCAATACCGTGAGTCCATTGCGTCCAGAAGCTGGGATAATTACGTCCTGTTAGAAGAAGTCAGACATGCATACGAACCAGGGTCCCAGGGCCAGTACGCTCGCTCCATACTCCTCCGACGCAGTAGTCGCGCTCTAGGATGGCCAGCTGTGTCTCCGGATGCGCCTGGAGCAGACGCTGCGCTGCAATAATTCCAGTGAGGCCTGTGTAGTTATCATTAACCTGGTCTCCCTTCCCTTCACACATTTCAAGCTGGAGGCACACACCTGCACCCACGACGATGACATCGAAGCTGGTTGCCTGGATGGGGGACATGGTGGCGGCACGCTTGAGGGCCAGTGCAAAAGGGGGCCGTAGAGGGGAAAGTCAACGTATACGGTACGTGGATGTAAACGGCCTCTGTTAGCAGTGATAGTCTACACACGGGAGGTTGAAGTTCCGCGGATCAAAGACGTTTGCAATCATTGTAACTAGGTACCTGCCAGTTATACTATGTAACATGTCACAAATCCATTAGATTGGGTGACACTATCTAGGCGAAACAACACCGGGTGTTCAGGTAACTATTCAGACTATTCGGGCAGGACACTAAGCCTACCTTGGCAAGTGCCCCATCATACTATGTAACATTTTGGGGCCCACCTAGACTTGACACCTTTCACGGCTGGACCTCAGCACCCACCCACTTAGTTTTATTGCTGCTTCATCTCCCACCCAAATTAGGTGGAGAGAAGAGCAGGGGAGGAACTTCAAGACGTACTAGAACAAATCTATCACCTACCTTTGAGGTCATATATTGTATAGTGTCTTAATTATCACCACTTATTATGGCGTTTATAATATAATCCTACTAACAGGCTTTCGTTAAGCAGTGGCTAGGCCTGACTATACACCTAGGCAAAGCTACAAAAAAAAACTAAAATAANGTGGTGATAGTTGCGAAGCCATACAATCTATTACCTCAAATGTAGGYTAAGTGTAGTAGGCAACACTAACCCCTTGACCCCTTGACCYCTCGACCCCTCGACCCCTCARCYYAACCCCTCTGCCTTYTAAAACACCAAAATAAGTGGTGATAATTACAAAGCCATACAATATAGTACCTCAATATACTACTTCAAAAGTAGGTCAGGTTGCYTCCCGGTATAAGTTTGTTCAAATACAGCGTATACCTAGGTGTAATTTTCTCCCTGCTCTTCTTCCTACCTATTTTGGCTGGGAGATTAAGCAG
>JAPESX010000402.1:0-18979 GCA_029590615.1 Nemania bipapillata | reverse complement strand
GCGGCTATTCCAGTCAGTGGGAGCTTCGACGGTGGCATGAAGCGATACGAGCGATCAGGTACGGTCCCACAAACGAAGTAGGAAGTCAGAAGAGCATTCATAAGGGCTAACGAGAGATAAATAGGCTCGGTGTGCCAAGGGCAGACAGAGACCGGAGAGGCGGATGCTATGTTCATTCTCGAGAACGGCGCGACGCTCTCGAACGTAATCATCGGAGCCGGCCAGGCAGAGGGTGTCCACTGCCGAGGAACTTGGTATGCCTTCACGTCTCCCCCGAACCGTATCCTAGCTCCTCATGCTTGCTATACATCGACACACAACTAATTATGATGGATTGCACAGCACGATCAACAATGTCTGGTGGGCTGACGTCTGCGAGGACGCCATCACATTCAAGCAGACTAGTGGCACATCCTACATCAACGGCGGCGGCGCGTTCCACGCCGACGACAAGATCATCCAATTCAACGGCCGAGGTACGGTACAGGTGAAGAACTTCTACGCGAACGATTACGGCAAGGTTGCCCGCAGCTGCGGTAACTGCTCGGGCAACGGTGGACCGCGAAACTTCATCAGTGAGAAATCCCCTNCCCCCTGTCTGCCCCTATAACAATCAGAAAAGGGTTGGGAACTGACAATGGCACAAAAGTGGACAACGTCCGCGCTGTCGACGGCGGTGTGCTTTGCGGCATCAACACGAACTACGGTGATACGTGCAAGATAACGAACTCGTGCCAGGATGACGCCAAATACTGCGATCGATACCAGGGCAACAGCAGCGGTGCGGAGCCCAGCAAGATAGGCTCTGGACCCGATGGCACGTACTGCACAACAAGCGGCGTGACTTCGTCTTGTTAAATTGAGTCTCTTCAACGGCGGCCAAGGAAAATGCAGAATGTGTGCGGATAGTTTCCTTGGGTGTCCTAGTGCTATGGGGCTAGACACTTGCTCCTATTCTGTTTCGATGGTGTTGAGTTGTTGATCATTGTGGAATCTCAATGTTGGATTAGGCCACAACTGCCTAAGCAGCTGAGAGATGCGCGAAAAATGGAGTTAGCTGTATATACTACTTGCAATCGCTGATGGGGTATATAAATATATTCGTGGCCTCTTCCGTGTTCCATCTGGAAAATCGATTTCAAATTCAAAGAGCCGAGTTACTTGACGATTGGGGCCAAGCTTCATTTCTGGCCGAACTTTCGCCTCTTGTGGCTGTTCTATCGGATCCTGGTATTGCCTGAGAGATCCCCTAATCATCCGAAAGGTTAATGGCTTGGTGTAGTACTTAGAGGATTGCATCAATCGGTGTGTTATTCATGGCAACATGCGCCCTTGATATAATATTTTGGGACTACGGGAAACACAGTACCTAGGCCTACCTATTAGCTGTATTCATCCTCATCGCTTGGGGGAGGCGGCTTCCGCGGCCAGTCGCGTGCAATGTCGATCCGGTCTTTGGGCCACCACCACTCGCAGAACACAAATATCAAGTAGTCGATTACAACGCAGAGACAGAATAGCTTGCCGGCCCACACACCACACCCATAGTACCGCTTGAGGCGATCGATTAGAGACAAATTACGCCCTCTCGTAGCACTCCAATGAGAAGCATTGCCTACATCTGCCCCGTAGAACTCTTCCTCGGTGATATCACCCGATATACCTCTATAGACGCGCTCAGTTCGTTTAGCCACATCCGTCCAGGAATACATCGCCTTCACTTGTTCGTGGAACTTTTCAGTGCGAACCTTGTTCGCACGGAGAGCTGCGATCGCTCTGCCGGTGGCAGCTACAAGGTCATTTTCCTCGGGTTTCGCGAATATGGTCATATGTGAAGGTAAGACCTCGGGGATACCACCGACAGCTGTGCAAACCACGTATAGACCACAACTTGCAGCTTCGACTATCACAGTGCCGAATGCCTCCGTAAGGCTAGGATGAAGGTATATATGACCCTGGACCATGACATCACGCACGTTCTCATGTCGCACAGGTCCTAGCATATCTACCTTGTCCTGTAGAACATTCTGCTCGATCATCTGCTGCAAATCAATAGCTTTAGGCCCTGAGCCAGCAATGATGAAGCGGGTATTCGGATGGTTCTCGAGAATGCGTGGGATAGCTGCGGTGAGGAGATCCGTGCCTTTGTTATAGAAAAGACGGCTCACGACAACAATAGTAAGGATATCGTTAGGCCCAAGGGGATGGGCAGGCAAAGGATGTTGGATGAAGGGCAGGCTGCTTGGCTCCGGGCGCGGCAATGGTTTGAAGTCCTCGGAAACAACGGCATTGGGGATCACTGAAACCATCAGAGGATCGAGAGCTGCTCTCAGGACAGTATTCTCCTTGCTTTAGACATATTTAGTGCCTAACAATAGATCAAGGACGCTGGGGAAATACTCACCCCGTATGGCTTACACAAATAACATGGTCAACGTCACTGAGGGTGAATTTGAGCAACTTGTTGGTTAATATGCTACCCGTGTCGGCAAAGCCCACCAGAGAATGATCGGTGAACACAGTTCTCAGACCCATGGTTCTACCATGAAGGATAGCTTCTTGACACAGGGTACTCATCGTCGCATGGCCATGCACAATCTCTATACGCTCTCGAATGATGATGTTGCGGAAGAGGGGGAAGAAGGAGAAGACGGTCGGGAAGGTGGAGGAGCGGTAGATGATGAAAAACGGGACATGGAAGACCTTGACGCCATTGGTCAAGTATCGGATGCCCTTTCGATCTTTGTAGGCATGGGTGATGACGATAACTTTGTGGCCTCGGTCGATGAGCTTCGTTGCGAGTTGGTAGATGTGGCTTTCGACTCCTCCGGGTTGGGGATAGAAGAAGTCGCACACCATGGCGATATTATATGTTCGACGCGGCATCGCTACGAATTGCTAGAGCGACGAATATGACAGGAATGGATGGTATATTAGACTATTCTCGACGACTATGGCTCATGTGATGAACTGTGAGCGAGCATTGCTATGATTGACGGGAGAGACATCTGGTCGCTGGAAATAGACGCTGTCGAACTTGGCTAGAGTTCGAGCTGGAGTGGCAGATTATGGTTTCCTAAGGCTATAAACACTAACCCTAAATTTCCTCATGGTCGTTGATATCTATCCAGTACGAGACGAAGACGAGGACGAGGAGGGAAGGGCGGTGGGTGTCGCATCCAATGCAGGTACCGGTCGGCAGTGGGTCGTGGGGAAACCGAGGTGGGGAGCTACTACCTACGTACCTATGTATTCTATAATCACTGATAGTAACTTAAGTACTATCGATAGCTTACCGATAACAAAGGCGGTCAACTTTCTTGTGATGGCAGAATCCAATGCTCTTCCTCATGCGTTGATTTCACTATAGCCTAGTATTTCTAGTGGCCTCAGTCCATAGCCCAAAATGTATACCCGCTATATACCACCAACTGGGCGCGATTCGAATCCCTCAAATTCGGAATCGGCCATTTCTTCACAACCACCTCAGATCGCACCAAATTCTCAGCCGACTACCTACGCCCGATATGTCCCACCAGCAAAATCAGACCAGTCGATTACACCCCACGTTTTACCGACGCAACACGTTCGATTTGATGATGACGAAGAAGTTAATAGAGAAGAACCACCTGCCAAGAAGATTAAACTAGCACAGGATGAGGCTGTTATAGAAGTCTCAAATCAGGAAAAGCCCAAAAGGCCGAAGAAGAAGAAACGCGAACCTGCACATCTAGATAGACCCGCATATGATTCTGCTGATGACGGCCCAGTTGAGCAAATGGAACCTCAAATTGAGAACCAGGAAGGCACGGCCAATGGTTCGGAGGATATCGAAATGCAAGAAGTACCCAGCGACCCCTCATTACAATCAAGAGGATCCCCTCTACCAACAGAGCACGCGCCATTGGAGGAAACTGCCCAACGAAAAGATAGAAAGAAAAAAAAAAAGAAATCTAAGAATGACAAAGAGCCTAGCGTCGAGATCGAGGATAGCATCCCCATTCATCATAAAGCTATTCTAGAGAAGAAAGCAAAATCTTTGCAAAGAATAGAGGCTGAGTCTCCAGATGTTGCTATGGATGATGTGGCGGCTACAGTTGATGAGGCAACTCGACAGAAAACGCCTGAGATTGAACTGCATGGACTAGAACCGATTCCTCAGCCAAAGCCGCTGGTGCTTGATACAACTACGCCTTCGTATGAGACCTTGCCACCTTGGTTGGCATCACCAATTCGAATCTCTCAGGACGCTTCAGCATCTTTTACAGACTTTGGAATTACTCCAGACTTGGGCATTACGCCGGGTATTGCAGACAGATTGGCCTCAAAAGGCTATAACCGAGCATTTGCGATACAAACCGGCGTCATACCACTTCTTCTTCCAAACCACTGCAAATTAATGCAAGGCGATGTATTGGTGTCTGCTGCCACTGGCTCCGGCAAGACACTTGCTTACAGTTTACCCATCATTCGAGACATCAGCCAGAGCAGTCGGTACACCACTCGGCTTCGTGCATTGATTGTAGTCCCTACGAGAGAATTGGTGAAGCAAGTGCAGCAGGTTTGTGAAGACTGTGCTGGTGTTTTCGCTCTTGATGGGGCGAAACGGCGACCGAGATTGGGAATGGCAATGGGAAGTCAATCATTCGAACATGAGCAGATCTCCCTAATTGAGAGAGTAGAAATCTACGATCCTCGAGCATACCAGCAGAGGATGAAACGCCTAGCTCATGTAAAGGGTCTTGATCATGACAGTGATGGTGATGAGGACTCTGGCTACAACACCGAAGATGAGGAAAGGGATGCGATTCGCAAGAGAGAAGACAGGTTACAGACCTTGCCCGATCATGCCATTGCATATAAATCGAAAGTTGATATTCTTATCTGCACGCCAGGAAGACTCGTGGAGCACATAAAATTTACTCCGGGTTTCTCATTGGACTTCGTCCGGTGGCTTGTTGTCGATGAAGCCGACAAGTTGCTTGGCCAGAACTTCCAGCAGTGGTTAAGCGTCGTCATTCCCCGACTTCAAAGTCACGTGCGAACAGGTGCTCGTAACCACAAGCAGTCAAACTTATCAGGCGTACGGAAGGTTATCCTTAGTGCTACAATGACCCGTGATCTTGATCAACTGGAAGGACTGAAGCTTCGTAGGCCAAGACTCATAGTACTCGAAGGTCCTAAGGCGCAAGGTGAAGCCAGAGATGGTGCTAGCCAAGTAGAGCATGCATTGCCTGAGCTGCTTGAGGAAGTCGCCCTCAAAGTTGGTGATCCGAACTTAAAGCCGTTGTTCCTTATCGACCTGCTCCGAAGCAATTACATCCTGAGGCAAGCTGGCGCCATCAATATAAATGCATCTGACGACGATGAGACATCCTCATCTGGATCAGACTCAGAGATGGATTCGGACTCGGAGGCAGATGCGCCGTCTACTGGCTCAAAGAACCTCGCCTCGCCCCTCAAAAAGCTTCCAAAAGCTCAGGGCATGCCCGCCGTATTAATATTTGCCAAATCCAACGAGACAACACTTCGCCTATCACGTCTACTGGCGCTGCTAGCGCCCACGTTGGAGCCCTTCATTGGTACACTGACTTCAACTACGCCTTACACTACTCGCCGTGATACATTGCGATCCCTCAATACTGGCAAGCTCCGAATTATCGTCGCATCCGACCTTGTAGCTCGAGGTATCGATATGCCTTCGCTCGACCACGTCATAAACTATGACATGCCATCAAGCATCGCGTCATATGTACACCGAGTTGGACGCACGGCCCGAGCCGGAAACGCAGGTAAAGCATGGACATTCTTTACGAACCCAGAGGCAAGATGGTTCTGGAACGAAGTAGCAAGCGAGAAGGTAATACGGCGAAGCAAACCTGTCGAACGCGTTAGGGTCACAGAGGAGAAGGAGGACGCGTTTAGTGATAAAGTATCTGCATACGAGGCAGCGCTAGAAAAGCTTGGCCAGGAAGCTGGACAGAGTCGTCGTAAGGGTTGAAAGTGGTAACTAGTCTAACTTTTGTTACATATATAAGGAGTGTCTTTTTTCGATCAAATACCAACTTTCTCATCCATTCGTCAATTGTAGCGTCCCTTGCAATTTACTCTGCAATGATACTCGTACACTTTTACACGAAGGGTGGTCTGTGCCCCCAAACATCTAAACATCAAAATTAAACCTGATCGCAGACTAACTTACTGTTAGATACCATTATATTGCTAGACTTAGACTGTTTACCAGGTATAATTACCTACATCTATTGCTTTCCACCATCATAAATGTCATATCCATAATTTCTAGTTTATTTCGAACTCAAAACTATCGGGACGCATTGACTCCAGGCTAGTGCACATTTTTCTATACCGCCTAGAGAAAACTAATAATTACTATTAATCAAGCATGCATAGCTGTTGCCATACCTACGGGAGATACTATGATTACTTTCTATTCAGAGCTATGGAATGCGAGGGGACCAACCTTCTAACTCTTCATTAAGAAGGGGGGCTAAACTATACTGCGTACCGAAGAGAATGTAAAAATCGATGGATAAGTATACCATGGAATTGGTATGGGATTAGCTAACTTAATGAATCATGTCTCTCTTACTTGGTGCGTGACTAAAAATTCAACCTGAGACTGAGATTCTTTGACATATTCAGGGCACCCTGCCGCCTTAGACTTGGACATGATTTGATGAATTTTCATATCAGGCTTTTAAACAAAAACGCAGGCCATCTTACATATTTTCCCACTCTAGATAGTCCTAGTCCGTCTGCAGACAGTATCCTGTATTTACGTTGTATTCTATAGATGAATATGACAGGTATCGAGTATTTACTGCTGGAGAGTCCCGAGACCCCGACCCATGGGTGACCCGCTAACCTTATTAAGCACTAGGCAATCTAGGTACGTACTATACAGTACAGACTTTAGAGATATCTGGTTGGACCAGCCTAACAAGACCTAGGCTGATCATATGTCATTGCTTTTGTGGCTTGGCGAGAAATTCTTCGCGGCCATACAGAATTGTTCAGTGCGGTCGCGACATAAGACAAGCATTGCTTTATTGTCTGCAGTCCAGGTGTTTTCAGCCAGCCAACTGTTGTACCGCTGTCCGTGCCTCACTATTCTGTACTGTCTATCTAACTCTCTAGATTAGTGGCCTATCCGGCGGCCTTTCCCCGCGGTAACTGGCTGGAAACCGGTGCGCAAGGGAAAGTGAGTGTGGGCACATGCTATTCGGTCATTCTACTACCTATGTATTAGGCAGTATTACCTCATCACCATTATCGACCTACCTGGCCTCCGCGCACATCCGGGATTAGAGAGACACCCGAGGACAGCACAATGCGGCGGAGCCTCTCTCCGCTGCATCACCACCGTCTGTCAATCTGGATTCGATAGCATTCTTTGCTGCCCTCCTCGCCAAGCCTTTCTCGACTGCCACAGCCACAACAGCAACTGAGTCGAGGAGGGATAGCCGTCGCAGCCATCTCGACCATCTCAGTAGCCACCCTCTCGGCAGCCATCTCGGCCGCCATCTCAGCAGCCACCTCACTCTTTGCTCTACTTACTGGCCTTTGCGATTCTACGATTTACGACATATCTTCGCCGGTACTGTCTCCGTCCCCGCCCTCCCGCCGTATCCTTTCTCTATGTCTTCTCGCGCTAGCAGACGGGGAGTTCCCGCCACGCCTCGAGTCATCTCTCCGAGCCCTACTCCCTCCGACCATAGTGAGACACCTCAGAATGGCACCGCTTACCTTGGCCCGGTAACGCGATCTGCCGCCCGCCGCCGCCAGACCGGAAGTGTCATACCGCAGCTTCCCATCCCAGAGACTCCTGACGAGGATTCAGATCCTGAGTTCCGTAGAGCCAGGACTCGATCAAGGAGCCCCATAAAGGCGCGCAAGATTCAAAGCCTTGCAAAAGCCAAGGCCGACACCGAAACCCTGAGTACGAGCGTGGTAGATGATGGCCACGTAAATCTCACAAACGGAGGGACCAAGCCATCTAATGGCCTTCTCGCCCCGCCGTCTCTCACAATCGGCACATCTATAGGATGGAACTGGCGTGACTTCAGCCGTAGTCCCAGCCCTCTTGGGCTTATTCCAATCCATCGTCATTTCCAGACCCTCATCCACAAGCACGAGGTGCCGAGAAAAGCCCTGCATGTATCAATAGGTTTCTTTGTATACTGGCTTTACGTCACAGGCACACAAACTTCGGCAGTGCCGCCTTACCTAATGGCCGCTCTCATACCTATCGCGAGTGTTGACTTTCTGCGTCACCAGTACCCCTCGTTAAATAGGCTTTATGTGAGGTGCCTCGGCGCTCTGATGCGGGAGACGGAATACGCGGGCTGGAATGGTGTCGTATTTTATCTTTTGGGAGCATGGATTGTTCTGCGTTTCTTCCCAAAGGATGTTGCCGTCGTCGCAGTCATGCTACTGAGCTGGTGTGACACGGCTGCTAGTACATTTGGGCGGTTATATGGACGATACACCCCCAGGATCCGTCGTGGCAAGTCCTTGGCAGGATCTTTTGCTGCCTTCCTTGTCGGCGTTGCAACAGCTGGCTGGTTCTGGGGGATTTTGGCGCCTCAGACCGGACCCTTTCCCGGGGATGACCAACATCCTTTCATGTTTCAGGGTATACTGCGATTGCCCTCTTTCGTGGTGAATATGTTAGGGCTGGATGAATCTCCCAGCCTGAGTGGGCTCCCTGCGCTCAGTGTTATGAGTTTATGGTCAGGGCTGGTAGCAGCCGGGAGCGAAGTAATTGATATGTTCGGGTGGGATGATAACTTGACGATACCGGTTCTCAGCGGAGTGGGTATTTGGGGCTTCTTGAAACTTTTCGGCTAGAAGACATTACAGACTAGAATACGGCTACTTTCGCAAAACGTTGGCTATCAACCGGCACCCAGGGATAATACAGGGTCCTGGGGGGTGCATCCTTGATAGCCTTGATAGATGGCTCAGGGATTTAGATGCGGCGATCGATCCGTGCTCACTCAACTTATCACATGACTGATATACTGCATGTGTTCCTGGCCTAGACTTGACATAGATTGTCATGCTTGGAAAAGCATAACTAAACCTCCGCTCAGCAAAGCTCAACAAATCCACTTGGAAAGCCGGCTCTTCCGCAGCAGGTGATATGTGAAGGCTCAGTACGCATTACGCATTGGTGCATCTTGCCGGTTTGCCACAAGCGTGGGTAATTGGCATTACCATAAATAATCAAGTTCTATCTCGTACTCGAGGTCCTACAGCACCGCGACCTGTTATGTAGTCGCAAATTGCACGGCATGAAGTATGGGCAACCTGTCGTTTTAGCTTGACTTAGCCAAGGGCCGCAACGGTCGGGACGAATTGCCACTTTCTATAAATGGCCAAGTCAGGAATGCATCTCCCTGCATACGCATCTAGGCATTCTATATGGTTGACGAAACGCAGAGTACCAGTTGCCGGTTGTAATCCGCCACATCCACCCAGAACCACCCCGGGTCTAGGCAGATTCGGCTGTGTCTGCTGTGTCCCGTCACCAGGCCCAGTTCACTGCGTGCATGCAAGATAGTTCGGCTTCCAAGGCCTTCGATATCCACACAGTTAGCATCCATACCCGCGCCGCCGCTCCGCCTATCGGATTTCTCTAGCTACCAGCCTTTCCAAGTTAATCTGCCTTGGTATAAGCCTGGAACCCTGTCCTAGATAGGTCGGCAATCTATCATGATGCCTTGCGCATGGCATTCCTCTCACCCGACCACGCGTTTCTGGTACAGCAATCTTGATTATAACTAAGAGGCTCCGGGATTGGGGTTTATTAGTCGAAACTTCGGAATATATACTATGATGAACATCGCTAAAATTTTCTATCTAAATAATTTGACCGACTTTCTGGAAGCTAGACAGCTGCCTACTAAGCACACCGTCACTCCATAGGCATAAACCTACTGCAAACTACCTTATAGTCCACTGGTCACGTTATCGACTAGATCCGATTTGCCGGGTTGCTTGATGTGACTCTCCTCTCCATTGCCGGACTGCAAGTCATCAATTCTCCACCACACCGTTCTAAGCGGCTTTTACGCGACATATTGCAGGCGATCTAAACTTAACAAGATCTCAATTATGCGTCGTCCCCTTTTTTTCGGTGTGAACAGGCTGTCCGTTTTGCTAGAACTCTCGTTGTTTGAATAACCTGGTGCCTACTTTATCCTTGTTCGCGCCGCTCTCTAGATTTCTAAGGAGATAGTAATTGTCAGCAGCCTAAGAAAATACGCCGATACCACGGTCATACCCACCACCAACACCAATCCGCGGAATGTTTGTGTAAAGCGAGCTATAAGAACTAGCGGTCGAGACGCGGAGTGGTACACAGCTACTAGATACCCTGCTGACCGGCAATCAACGTTATTCGTTTGCACCTGGCGCGTGTTTATGTGTGTGTGTGCTTATAATGACTTGTTCAAAAAGAGATTACCGTTTTGTGATGTCAGCGTTATGAAGGGCATTCAATTCGGCTCAAGTGCCCTGCCACGTCAATATTTTGACACCGGCCAGTTTTGCTGACCTCGCGAGTATCCGGGCCAGATGTCCGACCTGCAGTTCTCCTTGTCTGTGCCAAATGTGGATTAGACGGAGGCGATCGATGCTGG
Organism: Nemania bipapillata; assembly: GCA_029590615.1. Classification (NCBI taxonomy): domain Eukaryota; kingdom Fungi; phylum Ascomycota; class Sordariomycetes; order Xylariales; family Xylariaceae; genus Nemania; species Nemania bipapillata. The sequence goes on along the minus strand of JAPESX010000402.1, from coordinate 8,312 downwards.
GACCGGCCAATCAGTTATGAGCTGTCCGAAAAAGGCGTTGAAAAAAGAGATAGACACGTCAAAGACGCCGCAGCCAGCGCATCGGTTGTCCAATTGCCCGTAGTGGCCCATGCAGCACTTACACGTCCTCCGATACACCAGACTGCGCGAGGCGTCCGGATACCGAAAAGGGCTCTGTCCAGCGTATAACTTTCAGATCCCGGTGTAGTAAGGGCCTGCGCCCGCGCCCTTGGCATTGGCCGTCCTCCACGCGTCAGGCTCGCGTGTCGTAGAAAAAAAAAAAGGGAAACACAATATCCCGAATCTCTGGACGTCCCAGACGAACGCCGTGCAACCCATGCGAGAATTCCATGGTTGTGGTGGGGCAGACGGCTAACCCTGGAGGCATGATCNATGGATGAGAGGAGGGGGGATCCTAGATAAACACTGCCTGCTAAGTAGGTAATTGAGCGGGGGGGTCAAGGCAGAGTTCATGAACGATGCAGCTAATAAGCTTTGGTCTTTGTCCTTTCGAGCTCAGACATGCCGATGCGGGTTTCCTAGGATGAATTCCCCTAATTACATCAATTTTCGACCAATCAGAAAATTGACCTGATGGGGATTGTTCGGATTTCGATATGTCAAGCTTAACACGAGCACCATCCTCCTCCATTTTGGTGAGTTAAGAGATCTAGCCGAGGGGGTCCTGGAAAGGGAAAAGAGATGTCTCTCTCCTGTGTATCTCGACGAACGCTGGCTGGATAATCAACAGAAGGACTTGTGCAAAAAAGCCAATTTGCGATAGCTAATAAATCAATCAATCTAGTTGGCTGGCCCTGGACCTGACAACACATCATGACACCAAAATGCCCAACATCCTGCATCTCTGCCTGACCTGACCAGTAACCGACGGGCTTTGGCAATTTCGAGATCCATTCTGACGTCTAATGGCTTTAATTGCCTCCCTCTTTATTTTTTCTCCTCTCTTTCTCACTGTTTCTCACACACGCTCTCACCCACTCCCGTCCTCGGCGTACCTCCAACGGACGGACGGGGCTCTCGGCCTATTCTGCAATAAAAAAAATAACAACAGAGAGCCAATTTTGATTCTCACACGCCCCCTCCCTTTCCCTTCCTTGAGTTGGGCGGTATATGAAACCTATCGCCGCTTTTACAGCTGGCTTTTTGGCGTTTTGTTTTCTCTCTGTCTTAGCGTCAGCGCGGTTGTTGCGCACCTACCGGGTTCTGTCTATATTAGCCCAGAGCTATGAGTGGATGACGCCGAGGCGGTGGGAAATCTCGACATGCTCGATATCAACAGCCACACAACGCCCGGCTGCCCACCCCTCCCAGCATAAAACCTGGTAGGCATTGCTTCCGCGGCGAATCCCGACATTGCTTCATGTATGTAGTCCCACCTTCATGTTAACTGCGTACCACGTGGTGATCCGTTGGAAAGCCACTGCTGTCGTCGTTCTCGTATGTAGTGCTTGTATAGAGGAGCCCTTGCTGCTGCTTCTGCTGCTGCTGCTGCTTCTGCTGCTGCTGCCGCTGTTGCTGCCGCTGCCGCTGCCGCCTCATCCTCCCAGTTCTTCTCCTCGTCCCGCCTGCTTGGAATTTCTTGGGAACCTATATCCAACCGGGAGGACCTTCCGATGTCAGCTCACACTCCGTTTGTCTTAGTATTTTATCCACCTTACCAACATAGCTCATTCGCCGGCGGGCCCGTCAGATGTCCACCACAAGAGTTGAAGCTCACTACATACGTACATACTTGGCAGATAGACCGACGTCCAGATCCAGTTGCCTATCTCACATGCACACCCCGACTCTCGCTTGACGACCCCTGAGAGCTAATGCAGGCTTCCCCCAAGTATACCTACCTTGCTGATAGCTGTACGCCCCCCATCGCATATGTAGGTGAATCCTGCTTACATGCCGTGCGCACCAAGCGTGCCCAAGGCGGAATATGACGTTCGCCCGTCGATCTGGGTTTGTGAACGACTTGCCGACAGCGTATAGGCAACCCGGGGCTCCCTGGCTCTTACATGCTCACACCTGCCTCTAATAAGATAGTCCTATATATTCCCTCTATGCAAGGGTGAGAGCAAGCAAGCATGTGCATGTATCTATGGATATATGTATGTACATACGTACATATATATATGTATATCAACGCACCGCACCGCACCGGCTACAGCACCGCCGCCACCGTAGTACATTCTTCCCACTTTCCAGATAGACGCTCTGCCATGGGTACGAGAGCAGTGTACATGGAGCCTAATATCCCCACGTGCCACCCCACAAGCCGGAGAAATAGAGCGGGCAGGTGATTCCTAGGCGGCGTAAGAAACGATAAAGAAAGTACGAAAGAAAAAAACCCGCGCGCCGTTGGTACACACATGGACACATGCCTTGCCTCCTATCCGTATCTACGCTTTCCTTGGGTAGGAAGTACATACACACAACCGTACATACATACATCCGTACATATATACATACATATACACATCCAAATACCACTAACAGAGACGTCGCCGCTGAAAGTAGGGTGGTAATATGGGACTTACCTACCTCAGGTGAGGTTCCTAGGACAGTCTAGACTAGGGTGTTCCGATCCAAACAGTAGCCTCTCGTGGGTTGGTTTGTAACTCCCCCATATTTTCTTTCCCATCCTATTGTAGCATTATGCCATCGCCGCATTATTGCCAAATACAAAAAAAAAAAAANTTCCCCGGGGAACTTTTCCCGCTCCTCGGCTCTTGGTAGGATCCGAGTGTGCGGTACAAGCTTTGCTAGTCACTCGTTTGCGCCGGGGTACCCCCTATCATTCCATCACATTATTATGTAGGTACGTACGTACGTGCGTATGTATGTACGCATGTATCTTTCTCTCTCTCCATGGGGCTCTTTTCTTGAATCCCACTTCCCACTACCATCGTAGCGTGTACTCTAGATAGATGTAGATGTGTACATGTAATGTATGTATGTATGTACGTATATGTCTTCATGTATGTAGGTCTGTATGTGTGTCTATCAATCTCATAGCTCATTCCCCCTTTTTCACACTTTGGCTTGGCCCCCTCCCCGGCTAGGCCTATCTATCTACCAATTCCTATCACACCTTGCGTCCTCACTCCTTACTTGCTCTATCCGTACCAACGAGCAAGGGGAGAGGCGAGTAGACAGGGGGCGGGGATCCTAAAGTGCAAGTATCGGCTCGCGTCGTTACTATCATCTTCCCTCCTCTAGTAGCTGTGTTACGTCCCCCATCCATTCTATCTTCGTGTCCAGATCGGACGAATAGGACCGCAGGAGATGGATGGTCTAGAGGCAATGGCCGATTCTTCTTGTCCTCGACGGAGTTTTGAGTCAGAGATGCCTACTAGAAAAAAGTATAAAAGGGTAGGTTGTCGACGGGTTGGAATTCTTCTTTCTTCTTTCTTCTCCATCACTTTCTTCCTCACTCAGAAAGCCCACAAACTTCTTGATCCCTTCTCAAAATCACATCGTGAAAAGCATCTCCGGCTTCAGTCTCAGTCAAGGTCCAGACCAACACACAAGACATACACATCCACACACACACAAAGACACACAGCCTTACACCTCATAAACCTTCTTTGATATCACCTTCCTGTCTAGTGCCTATCTACTTCATAGCCCTAGCATTCCCTTACCCACACCGTCTTAATTAACGTTACCCCCTGTCCGTCCATCCGCACACCAAACACAAGCACAGTCCCACAATGGCCGCCTACACACCAGAGTACTACGTCAATGGGATGCCAATCCGTTCTAAGGATACGGACACCTCTTACACGTACCCCTATAGATACGCCACCCCGCCCTACAGTGTCTCACCACCAGAAACGACAAATCCATCTGTCGTGTCGTCTGGGGGTGCGACTTACTCGTACGGCGGCAGTAGCAGCGCGGCAGCAGCTTCTGCGAGATCTTCAGCTGCCGGCGGCGCCGCTGACTACTATTACCATGGCAAAGATAGCACAGCGTCCGCTAGCGGTGTTGACTTCAATGAGTACATGCAAGACCGGTTCTCCAACGCCTTCGACCCTCTGCCGCTAGACCGAAGTCTAGCAACACAGGCACAGACGTAAGTTCTCTCTCGTCACAGTTAGATTTTACTAGGAGGCGAAGTTACTAACGGAACCAACAGTTCTGGTACCCTTAACGCTAAACACCGCGAACTCTTAGACTTACAGGCAAAGGCGCAAGCGCGTCTAGCCAAGTCACGCGCTCGCTTTGCCGATGGTGTGCGGGATGCGCAGGAAGTGCGAACGAATCTTGAGTGGACCTCTAAGAAAGTCTCGTAAGTTTTAATCCTCAAGAAAATATATATCAAATTTTACTCACCGTCTAAAAATAGATCTATGAAAAAGAAGGCTGAGAAGAAGCACTCGAAAGAGTACCAGAAGGCGCGAGAACGATATCCGTCGCCTGAATACTAGTTTTTCCCTGACCAAACTTTCCCCATCTCTGCGAACTACACACGTAGAGATTTGAGCCGCACTGCATAACATAGCAGAGCCTCAAAAACTGGGGAACAAGGAAGTGCGGAAGCTAAAATTTTAACCTTTCTACCCTTGTCGTTTGGCTACAGCCATGGATTATTAATTTCTTAGCGGCGTTTTGGGAGTCTGTCTATCAGGGAAAAAAAATAGCTAGGCCCTAATGCGAAGAGGGCGGGCGAGCTATGCAAGATCTCAATATGCGAGATCAGCTGCGTGCGCCATCGTACTGCTTTCTGCCACGTGTGTGGGATAAACTCTCAATGCACACACCCCCTCCTTCTCATAGCGGTGTTTCCTAGGTTTCTGCCTTTTTGGGATCCGCACACACCCTCCACCGCGTTTGGTTGGGTGGGAACGTGTCATGGGCGTGCTGATTAGCTGCGGTTGACGTTCGTCGGCTGCGCGGCAAATAGACGCCCATGTGCATCGCTGCTTTACGCGGCACCGGTGGCTTGGTACTTCCGCCGGGTGTGTGGGCAGTAGCAGTCGCAGGGGATAGATGTGCTATGTCTGTTCCTGCATTTGGCTCGATTCTCTCCCCACGCGGATAGCAGTCAGACACGTGCTGACATACAGCGACGGGACGAGAGGGGCTAGCGAGGAGAGGAAAGATGGGTTTGACAAGATTATGACTTATGATTGGACAATTTCGGGCGATTCCGGGGGCTATATGGGCTAAATGTACATGATATGAGTATCTAGCAGGGACGTAGGCACGTATGCGAGACAGCATGACCTGCGTGCGACCGGTGTGGCTCCTAGGGCTGGCAGATCTGCGCCTGGGTGACCGAGAGCCGGGCAAGAGCCAAGGGGCACAGGGGTGTATTCTTGGGTGGGATAGGTATCTTAGGGACACACTCGGGGCGAACGACGGACAAGGTATCTGTTGTAATAAGTCATGCCTACTACACCCGATGAGAGGACCACGCCTTTCCTCTTCTGGTGGTATAGGCTTCCCTGTCCTGTATGGGGAGCGAGAACTTAGGCGATGGAAGTCATGGGTGGTTGGAGGGTTTCCTTGTGATCCTTGTGATTGGATAGAATGGTGTTGCTTCTAGCGGCAGTAATACACTGGTTCCCCCTTTTGGCAGCAGACCCAACGTAGTTTCGATGTACCCACGCTGTAGGCACTTTGAATGTACCTGTACCTTCCAGTAGGCTCTCCAGTTCTTAGCGAGGGTAGGGGTGTAGGTAGGGATTGTCTTATCCATGCATAGGGGCGTGGAGGTCGTCCAACCGTGTGCGGAGGGGTACACCATCGTATGTGATGAAGGTGGTCACGTGATCTCGTGATGTCTCGGGAATAGTATTCTATCTATTAGTCAGGCTGAGTAGGGGCCGAGCACATGTTGTGCTCAGAGTCGATCTGGATGGAGTGAGCAGTAACTATCGGTAAGTACGCTATCCTCTACCCATGAACTCATTTGATACCTCACTGACTGACTGAGAATGTCAAGGCCTGAAAGGCAAGGCAAGGAAGAAGTCACAATCAAAGCCCCTTCAATAGAGCCACACAACTTTAAGTTCGTGCCGCCTTGGCCTCTTCCCAAGAGACCCATGCTCCACGGGGCTCCAAACCATTACGCTTTTCGAGTTTATCCCAGGGGTTGACGATAAAGGCAGGATCATAATAATCCTCCCACCACTCAGTCCCTGATCCACCATCGCGATTCAAGTTGCGCTGGTATCCCCTGCGGCCACCCCGACTCGAACGACTGTTGTCAACAAAGGAGGAAGACACTTGCGGAGAAGTGTATGAGTCGGCGACACTACCAACTATAGCATCAATCTTAGATTGAATGTTGTCAGCGGGATCAGCAACAATGGGTGCTGATGGACGCGAGGTGTCCAGGTACTGGGGTTCGGGGTCCTCGTCATCATCTGTTATGATCCGCTGGGCTANGTTGCCCCTCTGAGGAAAGGGGTTCTTCTTTTTTATAATTTGCACCATCCTCGTCATCGTCTAGGTCAATTTCATCCATGTTTGTGACCTGCTTCCTGTGGCCCAAAGGGACCGTGTTGGAGCCTGTGGGTGTTGTGGAGTTGTCGGCGTACCGATGGAAGGGGAGGGTAGAGGCCACAGTGGAGGTTAAAGATGAGATGGGATCGACGAAAGCATCCGTGCTGGGGTTAAACTTGCGACGCTTGTTGGGCTTTTGGGCACCGAAGCTAGAAAACCCCATCGCCGCAGCCATGGCGGTGGCGCTATCTTCCGCGTCGTCCATTTTCCAAGCAATGTTTCGGAAACGTGTGAGGGGTTACACTCAAACAAAGACCACAGACCGCGATATGCAAGTGTACAAAAGTGCCTTGCGACACTACTTGTGGGGTTAGATGCCTGGTGAGATGCCGGATGGGACGTTGGTGGTGGCAAACTGGATGAGATGGGACTATAAAGTGCCTAACCAAGGCTCTCTTCCATATATGTATGACACCTCGACACCACGACAGCACGGTGGTGGCACGGCAGTGCGACCAACCTTTGTAGCAGCAGCCTGAAGATCAGTTGATAGCGAGCTAGAGCAGCAGTCCAGGTTACGATGTGTCACGTCATTAATCGATATATCAGGGTGCAACAGCGGCCAGAAGTAGATAGATGAGTAGCAAGGTTAAAAAGGAAAAGGCTCCAGCGAGTTCCGTGGCCCCGAGAAATCGTTCAACGTCCCACGGATCTGCCTAGAATGTACAGCAGCTCCCTAGTCGATAGATAGGTTGGATAGATAGGCAGTGATTATGCGCCCTGAAAAGCTGGACAGATCTGTGTGGTGTACCAGACTAAGGTATGTACTGTACAATGATTAGCATCGGATTTAGGCAAGTGCAGGGACAGGGGTACCTTTTTTCTGGGGGAGGAGCTAGATGAGGATTAGCTTAGCTTAGGTACAGAATAGTCTTAGGTATTCTTGTTATACTCCCGTTTTTAAAAATAATAATAAAAAAGCGATTTGTAGAATCCCTACCTACTGCAGGCATACTATGTACTGAATACACGTTGATATTTACAACGGAACGAGAAGCGGTCAAGAATCATGGTATAGAATTAATTACAATGGTGTTACAGACAACCGCGCCTTGCCGATGTATCGGCGAAAAGGATGGTAGTTGGTGGTTGGTTCAGCGCGCCCAATGCCAGACTCAATTGGGACTTTTGAGGTGACATCATTGGTCCCCTGAAACGACCCCCGGATACCTGACCATCCGGCGAGATTGAAGCTAGGACCAACAGCTGCCAACGTACCTACAAATTCAACCAATTCCCTCCTAGGTATTATGTTTCATGAGTTAGTTATCGTTGTAGAAGAAAATAGCTAAGACTCGCTTGTCCTCTGTCCTTTCAACCTCTCTACAATGGCCGACGACGAGGCGGCCACGGCAACTCTCGCTGCTGCTTCTACGGAAGTATCATCAAACTCCATCAGCCTTCGCGCGCCGTCCAAGTATCTCCCAGATCCCACAAAGGCATCGACGACCTCGAACGAACCGTTCGTCTCCCCACCAAAGGAGTGGCTCCACGGTACCTGGACCGTCACGCATTCGACCTTGTCCATGTGGCGCTCAGCCCAGAATGTACGAATCACTTACAAACCTCACATCTATGCCTCCACCACGCCCTTCCCCACCGACGGCAACGGCCCGGCCGTAAACGACAATCTCGTAGAATACGAGAAAAAGGGCGGAAAGGGCGGTGTTAAGACCGTGCTCGGCATCGAGAAACCCGACCCCGATGTCCCGGGTGCTTGGAATTGGCGCGGCAAGGGCTGGTTGGCTATCGCAAGCAGTCACTGGGAGATCCTCGGCTGGGGG
>JAPESX010000401.1:0-18996 GCA_029590615.1 Nemania bipapillata | reverse complement strand
TTCTTCTTCACGGGCTATCAGGCGGGGAGTTGTCCCGGCCCGCTGACGACGTTTAATAATCAGCCGACGGTTGGCCCGTATCCGCCGTTCCCGCCGATTCACATGGAGCCTGGATTCGCCTATACGATCGACGTGGGGCCTTGCTTCGTCAGCGCTGGGACTTGTGTTGCTGGAGGTGAGTAGCTGGTCGTATTTGTATGTAAAGCGATGCGAAGCTAACAGGTTATAGTCACCTCAACCAATGACACGCACTTCTCCTTCTTTCAGGACTTTAATAACTGCCCTATTGGTATTTATACCACATACAGTTATGGCTTGCCCTGTGAAGCGCCTTTCTGCTAAGCGGACTGGGTTTCCTAATGTTGCGAATCGGTGCCGTATCATAATAGCGGCTTGTCGTACGACACCGTGGCAATTTGCTGTCAGAAGCTGATTTGGTGGTCTATTTTCACCTTCATGTCACTCACTATAATCACTTCAGGCGAAGACCTTCAGGCGCAGACATACTTGGGTAACATATGGTATTATGCACATGTGGCGGATATATGTTGTGAAGACTGACCTATAATTCTCTTGAATCGTGCCTCAAAAACCTGTTCATATTGGCTGGCTATAACCGTTGTTATAACTGGAGGGGGGCTAAAAGTCAGACTCATCAGTTGTAGAAATAAACTCAATTCGTATACAGACTAGGTGATTATGAACCGCATGCGTGAATGTACACTATGAACGGCATCACATACTCTGAAAATATCGATATAGGGGCGATCACAGCAATTCGTTCTGTGTAGGAAGGAGACAGGGAGCTGCACTATCTACACGCTTCCTGTAGTGTATTTCAGTATGCTAATATTCGAAATGCCATGCAATGTTAAATGTCTTCCTCTATAAAGGGGGAGCATTAAAGCTACTTTCCCAAATCAGCACTCCTCCCTCCAGAAGCGCTATTTCCCCTCCGTCCGTAAGCTTTAACACTCTGGCGGCCTTCAGCCTTCCTCCCGTCCTAGTCTGCCACTCCGTCGACCAGCGCGTTCGCAGCACCAGATTCCCATCCTCCTCTAGCGTGAGCCTCTCCACGTCACGATCAGCAGTGTTGCTATGCCACCGCGCCTTTATTGATGGCGTCCGCTGGTATAGCACGAGGTTTCCGTCGCCCTGGAAGGAGAATGTGTACTTCCCGTTTGGAGACACGAGTCGCTGGTTGGACCATAGGGAAGACCCTGACTCGAGGTGTGTTTTCTCCTGCGGGTATAAGACCCAACGGATCGGCTCGGGGTTCTCTGCGTGGCCGGAGAGATACGCGTGGCCCTCGTCTGTGAGGACGAGGGATTCGATTTCTGGGATGTGGCGAGTCAGGCCGTCGTGCCAGCGCCTGTTGGATTTGGTGTCGCAGAGCTGGAGGCCTTCTCTGATGACTGAGAGCATTTGCGCTATTTCTGTCTCCTTTGAGGGAGTGTAGCATCGTTGGGCGAAGATGATGTTCTTGGTGCTGGTCGCGGTGATAAGAATCCTCCCGTCCCTGGTAAAGCTGAGCTCATACGCTCCGTTCTTAGAGACGAGGCGATGGTTCTGCATCATGCTCTCGTCTTTGCGGAGGATGTTGGTGGTGGTGCGGGCGGTAGGGAACTATTTTAATTGTACAAGGTTAGTCTTTAGATAAAACTCCGATGTATAGCCTTCAAAAAGTTCGTCGTACTAGATGGTTAGAGGATGACGAGGAAAAGAGATGCTCACCCGAGTGTTGGAAGACCAAGGCCTCTCCGTCCTCCAGCTATAGTCATGCAGATCTTGATTCTCATAGCGAAGTGCCAGATTACCATCATCTCCCAGAAACAACACGAACTCGCCATTTTTCTGGTGTGTAAGTAAGCCCTTCCTCGCCGCCGGATCCCATATTTTCTTTGCCCCCTGCTCGAAAAGTGCTAGGTAGGGAGGGTACTTCCCAAAGCAAAGCCTTGTCACCGTTGTCGAGGCAGTGTTTGATGTCCATATAACATTCTCCTTGGAATCTGCGAGGCCAAGGACGAGGTTTCCACTCGGTTGTACCGTGAGCTTCCACACGCCGTTGTTCGATACTAAGGAGTCTCCCTTGCCGAGGAATTCTCCTTGACGCATCATACTGCTACCTGGTTTTACTGGTTTGAGCTGTTGTGAAGACAAGATGATTAGTATCAGATCCAACGTAATAATGAGACAAGAAACATGGAGATATGGGAGAAGCTTACGTCAAGGGGCTCGTATGCCTGGCAAAGGCTTGGATTCGATGACCAGATAATAGTCCCCTCCGAGAGGAGCACCGCGTTCCCGTCATCTCTTATGATCAACGAAGCCCGCCCCCCTCGTTCTCGACGCCTCGTGTTCGTCGACCAGGTCTGAGTACTAGTTCCATACACGAAGTTATCGTCTTCCTGTATCTTGCCTACGCCAGCATGCTGGTGGCCATTCTGCCATGTGATGCCCACGCCGACTGCGTATATAACGAGATTCCCATCGCCCTGCAATACAAGCTCATACTTCCTGTTCGGCGAAACCAACTTCTCGCCAACCCCAAGGAATTCTCGGTACTGTAACCTGTCAGGTTGTACGGTATCCAGTACCCTCCTGATGCAAGTGCTCCATAGTACTATCGGCGGACTCTCGCCGCAGACGATAGTGGCATTACCGTCATCTCTAAGGACCAGGCACGATCCAGGTATGGCGCCCGTCCCAAACTTGCATCGCCAGATGACGTCGTCTTCGCCATCTATGAGGTCAAGGTTTCCGTTTTCTCGCATCGTGACACCTGCGGCGAAGGCCAGATCGCCTTCCTCCGACTGCCACGCGATCCATTTCCGGTGGGGTGTGATATGATAAAGCACGACTCTGCAGTCGGGGTCCTTTACCACAGTCAACCTGGCCTCGAAACTTCCATCACTGGATACGCGGCTAAGATACTCGCCCAGAGCTAGAGCTTCGCCCGGTGCAAGTACATGGCCGCCCTGAGGCCGCCTCGCTTTTAGGACAACCGGGCCCGGCGCTGAGATTTGCCGGTATGAGGGCATGCCGGCGTCGATAATGGCGCGGACCCGGATATGCATCATTGCGAAGGACTCGAATTTATCGTCGGTTTTCTGCGCGAGGGTGACGGCGGATGAATACATCAAGGTCGACATCTTCCAGCGCACCGCTGCAGGATCCGAGTCTAGAGCCGCCGTTGGACTGACAGTGAGATCCCACACGACGTCGCCGTAGCGCCTGAACTCTCTTTTCCACTCACTGTCGTTAACTGGAGATCTGGACAGTGCGGCAGTCCAGTCGATACGAAGGAGGGAGCCCAGGCGTAGGATAGTCGGAGAACGGGTTATGGTATAAGCGGCTACGTAGCGGCCGATAGTATCGTCTGTCAATATCGACCTCTCTGCCATGTTCCAATCGGTGCTGAAAAAGACGTATTTGCCAGCACTAGACTGATGATTATACTTTATCCTTGCCCACACGACGATTTCTTCAGTGCCTATAAGGTCCTTGCTCTGGTACTCCCCGCACCACTTCTCACCGGCACAACTACTATACCCTGGCAGTTTGCTCGCATCTTTCATGTCTTTATCTGGCTCTGGAGTCCCAGCTGGCCCAATCACCGTCTCCCAAACTATGTTTGACACTGGCGCATCCCGATTTTCCTGAAAGTTGGACCATTCAACGCGCAAGAAGCCATCCTTTGGCGAAAAGCGTGCTTTTGCCCGCTCATTATTATGTAAGACAATGAGAGACCTTATCCTCTTCTCTATACGCTCGATGTGTTCCTGAGCAGTAGTCAAGGCATCATCGCGGCTCTTCTTTATTTTTGTGTATGCTTCGACTTGGGCGGGACCATGATGGCCGCTAGGTGCCATGGCTTTTTGAAGTGCTTCGAGTATTTCCACCTCTTTCTTCTCGAACTCGGTCTTGGATGAAACCACTGCATCGAATACGTCTAGATGCTCTTTAAACGAACTACAAATACTAATAGTGTTGGCCTTTCCGACTACTCCCTTAAGCCAATTGGCTGTGTCGAGCACGGGCAGATCGAGGTGCGTGGAAACGGCATTCCATACATTCTCGGGGACGATGTTGCGACTGAGCAGCGATATTAATGTCTTGGGTGACCATTTGCTAACGTTCATTGTGCCAATGAGTTGTGACGCCGGCCCCTGTTGTTCTAAAAGTGCAGCCCCTAGCCGCGTGGAGAGGTCTCGAGTGCTGAGTAAGTGGGATACTTGATCTACTACCCAATCAATACCAAGGAAGCTATCCCATTGAAGGACGAAGTTTATAGACATATGAACTCGGATGTGTTCCGAGACTTGAGGAAGGCTGAGTTCGAAATAGCCATCCACATCACCTGTAAGCGAGATACTTGTCGCACGTTTTACCGTTACCCCCCAGACGAGTGCGACGTTTACCGCTTTATCGAAATACATGTCGATCAACTCGCCACATTCAGCATGAATTGACAGCGAAGCTTCGCGCATCATCTTGGCAACATCGACTTGCAGCTCTAATCTTTCGTCGGACACTAGGTAGAGTTTCCCTTCGCGGTACTCCAACTCTAGAGGAGGGCTAGCATTACCCCTAATGGGCAGACTCGCCCATATTCTGCTAGAAAACGTGGGTTTACCATTCAACTTAGCATAGCTAAGTTTTAGGCGCCAGTCCTGTATTGGAATACTGTCATCCCCGGGAACTCTAGAGGATTCTTTTGACTCGACAAGTACTTCGAGAGATTCTAACGTCCAAGAATGTTGGCTGAGGGGAAGCACAGGCTTGACTATGCCAATAGCACTCTGAATAGGTAGCGTCATGAACCTAGGGTCCTTGATATCTGATGGAATTGGTGGCAATAATAAACTATCTTCCCAGCTAAAGATAGTCGACAGCGCTTTGAGTGAGATAGGAAACCTACTATCATGTGAGTGAATACTGACTCCCTGGGCCGTATCACTAAATGTTCGCCAAGTTATTATAGTTTCTGGGTGTCTTTCCCCTGGAGTTGAGACATTTCCCGTCATGATAAAACTGGATAAGGGCGACTTGGTGGCGTCTAGGGCGTTCCATGAAAACTGAAGCTTATTGACTTCGACATCGTCCAGCTTAAATGTGACTGCATCTACCGCTGTTGCAGATACACCTGATATGCTGTTACTATGACCCGGTGTGAACGAAATTCGTGCGTTGTTTAGTGGTATATCCTCGATAGCGCCCCAGAGCGCGTTATCGCTCGTCATCTCTAACCCAAGGCATTTGGCAAGGCTTGAGCATGAGAATGATCCCGACGGAACTTCTATGAGAGCATTAAGATCTCTTGTCGAACTACTGTATTCAACGGTGACTTCTAGGTCTTCTTGTTCATGATACCGTATTTTACCCCTGCAGCGTAAGGAAAGTTCGCTATTGAGGGAACGATAGGTAATGCTAGACTCGACGTGGACCAGCTGTAGCGGACCTAGCTTAAGTCCGACGGGCATAGAGTTCATATCTATGCTGTAGCCAGAGGGAGTAGCTAGTTTCTCTTCCCGGTTAAAAACGATAGTAACATGTCGCAAAGCCGAACCCTGAAGCCCACTGGCTCGCTCTGGGAAGATAGAATCGGGCCATGAAGGCATGTTGAGGTTGAAGGCCTTCAGTACCTGTTCACCTGTCAATTCCTCGGGAGGGGTAAAATTAAGGTATCCTGGTCGAAGCTATTAGTTTATATTCTGTGGCCTAGTGGTAAAAGGCTCTCATCGAACATACCTTGGCATTCCTGGTGAGAGAATGTCGCTAAGCAGTCGACCCTATTCCGTAATAGAATCATCGAACCCGTTGCCGAAAAGTCCCAACGTGCCACTTCAGAGTGAAGATTGAGCGATAATTTAGCTTTAAGAACTTCGATTTTATCCCCGAGGGTAAGTATAGGGACAGTCGCTTCAATGATGATATCACCAGGAACTAGAGGCTTCGACTTATCTCCAGTACTCTTCAAGTATATGAGCAGCTTATCAGGGACAGTATCAGGGAGTACGGGGTTGAGAAATGAGAAAGCTGCTGAAATGTTCGTAGCTTGGCTTTCCAGCCCCAGTGCCTTCATCGTTTCGGGAAGAGGAGGGCTCTCCTTAACACCACCCAGAATCTCTAACTGATACTTGACATCATCCTCGTCAAATACCAATGCCTTTCCTGTAAGTCTCACAAGCAATTCGGCAAGGGGATCAATTTGAGTGTTAATGTNAAAAGTCTACCACGGTAGAGATACTCTGATTCTTCTGATCAAGAGGATTGCGGACTTCTAAACGCGCCGTTTCAGTTCTCTTTTTATTGCTAATGCTTATGGCGGAAGGTAGATATTGAGCCCAGGTAGTATGGCCATCTATTTTCAGCGTCGCGAACATGGAAGCTAATGCTGGCTGTGCGACAGAGAGACCCGGTTGATGGAGCATAAACCCGGAGTCCAGCGTTAGGAGATCGGCCAGCTTCGAATCAAGGAGAGGAACCCTAGAAAACTTCGCAATAGTTGGAATACGCTCGTGTGTCCTCCACAAGTTGAAGACAGCAGATATTGCTGCAGGCGGATAAGATGTGAATGTCCAGTTGGCAGTAGGCTTTCCTAGCGTTGGATCGATATGGGGGATTTGTATACTCAAGCGCCAATTGCTCGACTCTATAGATACATCGGCAGAAAACCCAAAATCCATGTCCTCGATGGCCATGGAGGGCTGGGAGCTTTTCAGTGATATTCCAACGTTACTGAAGTCCATCTCTAACCCGGCGATGACTCTTTTGAAGTGGGCATTGCCATTCAGGTTACCCCTGCCAAAAATAAAGTCAATTGAAGAGACCATAATTTCCGCAATGGATACGTCTGCCACGACCATTGAACGGTCTGGGTCTGTAACTAGATTTTCGAGGCCATCTTGTGAGAGCGCAGCCGGCCAACGCTCTGCCAGGTACTTCCCAATATGTGCTGCGTCCGTGCCTGGCATTAGCAGACTCACTGCCAATGCGCACGTCACATTCCTGAAGTCCGGAACCTCAAGTGGTGGCTTATGATATTTGCTAACGTACGTGAGTACACGACGCAGGGTGGCTAGCTCATGGCCCCGAGCAGCTGCTTCCGTCTTCCGGAGGATACATAGTGTCGAGGTTAGCTTACCAGGCCCATTATGGGCTATAAACATGCTGCTGACTGTCAAGTGTTGTCCTCCGCCCGGCCATGTGATATCTGAATAACCTGCGAAGACTGATATGTCTTCGCCATTGACTCGTATCGTTAACTGCCCATGGCCGTCAGGGTCCTCGGTGGGTGATGCAAATACCAGTCTTGCATGTGAAATATTAAAGTTCAGATCAGTTTCTTGGTAACTAACACTGCTGCGCTGTAAATTAGTCCGAATCTTCGATGATAGCCTTTGCACGGCCTTTGGGAACTGCAAGAGCTGTACGTTTTCGCCGCCAAGAAGCCGGCTAACAGCTTTTTCAACAGTGTCTATGAACTCGCAGGGAATTGAGGCAGTTTGACAGAAGACTGCCAAAGAGGTTGTTTGTATCTTGTTCTGCGTCGTCGTCATGGCGCCTGCTGAGCCATAGCGTTCAATATCGAATAATTGCCCGATATCCTGTTAAGTAGGATATGAAGACGACTGGCCCCAATAGATGAGACAGAAACGGACATATTCAAATAGAGAGCTCAATGGAACCAACCTTAAGCAACCTAGCCTATGGAAGGTTTGCGGGGCATCTTTGTAGAATGGGAAACTCTAGATAGATCGAGTCCAGGCCCAACGGATTGCTCGATATTCAGCTTGATGTCCAGAAGAGGAATTCTTGAGCCGGATTAGGCGTTCTAGCTCCAAGCTACCAGCTCAGGTTGCAGGGTTCTTAGTGAACCACTAATCATTTCAGGGGTTCAATTCGCCGTTCCTTGCACACCAAGGTATTCCATTTCAGCTGAATTTTGCGCTCTGTTGAGTCGATACATGTATAAATACCCTGTTCATTCAATAAGTTCGCTAGGCTAGCCCGCCTTTTGCGAGACCATTAGCCTTTCGAGCTGAACGTACCTTGCCCTGGCCTAAACGACACAAGCCTCTCCATCCGTTAGACCGTCTAGCGGCGGAAATTACGGGGACAGACACATAGATGGGCATGTATGTATACTGAGTGGGCTTTTGGGTTGTGGACGGAGCGACTATGGGTTCTTGAGGTAATACTAGTTAGTAAACTTCAACCCGTACTCTCATATTACTTCGCCCATGCCTGACGTTTCATGGTGACTTTGCAAAAATCTCACCCAATAATCATTTGTCCACTCGACTCTCGACCATATTTGTATCGTCGCGATGGACTATACTAAGTTACATGTAGTCTTCGCTGGGCGTGGTGACGCCTTTATCTTGGAGTATACTGAACCCTATCCTAACCATCCGGCCGGTCCAGCCCGTCGGAGAGTTCTCAGTCTTGTTGATGGCGGGCCACTATATCAGAAGCATAGTGCATCACACTTCGAAAATAATCATAGCAATGAGACTACAACAGTGATGACTAGTGAGGGCACCGCGCCATACCATAAACACCTTATGGCGGCTTTGAGGGAGATATGGGGGCCTGAGAACCCGCTCATCATGCATTCCATGATCAACACACGTACGTATCATAGTATCTCTTCTTTCGGATTTCAGAGTGAATTCAAGGTTATGATCTGACTATAGGTAGATCCTGACGATGATCATTACGGTGGCTTACTGCGTGTTCTGGGGCGGAATTTGAACGACACTAACACTGTTCGGTTCGATGGGAGTTTCTTCACTCCAAACTGGCCTGACGAAGATAGTTTTAAGATGATTAACCGTGTTCTGAAAAAATGGAAGATGTATCCAAAACGAGTCGAAACCAAATCACTGCCAGGGCTACGAATACATGTCCATTTTCCGGAGCAGCCCTCCTATTTACTTCAATACGACAGAGGAAATCAAAGTTCGGATATCAATGCAAATCCAGCGTCTGATATGGCCAAGCTAAGACGAAAGGACCATAATATACAAAATAGAAAGAATGATGGAAGTATTCTCGCAACAGCCAAAGACGCTAACAACAATGACCTTATCCTTTTTACAGGGGACGGTAGCGCCGACGTCATTGAGAAGACTATTAAGGGAATTGTTGCTCAACGGACTACTCAGATTCCACCGCCATTATACAAATTGCCCATTTACAAAATTCAACATCATGGAGGGTACCACAACCAGGCCCCTAACTGGGACTTATTTCGGGACTATACAACATTGTTCTCCTGGGAATGTTTTGCCTACAGCATGCTGGCCATTGTCATCCACGGCCGCGATCCTTGGTATTTGAATTATAAGTACAGCTCAGATGACCGCGCTGCTGCGAAGCAGTACGCCGAATACTTTGCGTCTCATTGCCTTGCCCCAGGCCGGACTAAGGAGGAACTTTATGCAATTCTCAAAGCTCGAAGGAAGGACTATACGGATGCCGCCATGTTGATCAGGTTCGAGGAGCAGGTTCCATTCGTAAATGACATCGCTGGTCAAGAGATCGACGATGCGTGCGCTCGCCTACGCAATCTGACTATGCCCCCAGCCAACCTACCCATCAAGCCAACGGAGGAGCAGATTGCCGCTGTAGATACCGCCTACATGCGAGACACGTTGACGGCGTGGAATCATGTGTGGAAGCCAACGNAAAAAAAAGATGGAGGACGGTAAGATGAAGGTTATACCCTGGTTTAGTAATTGGAATAGCAAGAGCTTCTACGACCCATTCCTCCATTGTCACAACGAAATCAATTTATCCGGACAGATCTGCCAGTTTTACTCGACGTTTGAGGCGGAGTCCTACGTAGTTAGCGGTTCATGGGAGATATACGGGCATCCAAAGATACCCTGTCTGATGGCAAGTCCATGTAGCTAGCCCTGTCCAAAACTATAGTGTCTAATGTGGTTTGAATAGGGTTTGGCTCATGCAGTCCGGCGGCAAAACAGACGTGCTATACTTTGGATGACGGATCCATCAGCACTTTTTACGAATGCCCTCGACCAGGCCTGTTGGTTTTCCGGTTATAGCCGCGAAGAATTGTTCTCCGGGAAGAATCTGCAGGTTCACTACCTAGCTACTCGAAGCTACATGTCCCTAGATGCTGGTCATGGAATCCTAAACTCATTTGATGGGAGGGACGTTGATGCGCGAACAGAGAGACTCGTTAACTTCACTAACGGCGATCGGGCAGCTGCAATACTGAAAAACCTTCATAACGTGACGCAGGTCCTCCCGGCTCTCGACATGACTAACACGGCTGCAACGCCGTGGCTGATAGCTGCTCGTGACGCAAAGAACGAATGGTGGTATATGCAACTTATACAAGACCCTAATTCGGACGATTATCTCTCGCAATTCGTGAAACCCAACACCAATAGGCTAGACACAGTCAAAGAGATATGGACGTATGTGCGCGAGACGCCCGACTTGGCAGCGGGTAAGTTTACCGTTACGGTGAGCCCGGATATAACCATGGATCCGTCATTCACGTTTACCCTAACAAGGTTTGATGACGGCCATCTTGTGAGCTGGAATATGACGTCTACACAGTCAAATCTCATGGTTGCGAGAGTCGATGATGATGTTCGTTTTGCGGCAACTGGATTTTATGAACATGCCCCTGTGCATTTCTCTAAGGAATCGTTTTCTCCGTTTACGGGTCTTACATCGCAGCAACCTTTACCCATGCCTATGTCAACCACGATGCAACGAGTTGATTCTGATACCGAGTTGTCTAGCTCAACTGGAGATATGATGGAAGACGATGTTCTTGCTGCAACTCCGCTAGTATCTGGTAATGTGACACTAGACACTACTAAGCCGGAGCCAGTCTTAGATGTACTAGATGATGCAGTCGGATCGCCTCCTAGAGATAGAGTTGTAAACCTCTCCTATGAAAATACAACCACAGAGCTCGAGCGCGACTCTGCTATAAACCCGCACCAAAGCACTCTAGTTTCTAAAGCCGTGGCCAATCAGGAAGAGCCATTCGAAGGAGAAGTCTCTCTTCGCAAGTATCTTGAGATGACCGGATTTCGTCCCCAAGAAGTTGCCAATCATGCTCAAGCCCTCTCCGCGATGCTCGGGACGACGACAGAACTCAAACCTGATATCAGAAAACATGGCCTCCTTGCATCAGTCCTTATCAACCCTGTCAACCTAGATGACTCGACGGTTCAGTATACAAAAGATACTAGCACCGGCTTTGATTTCACAGCTGCCACCCTTACTAACACATATACCTCTGAGTCTCACGAAATAGGGAAGCTTCAACTAGACGAAGAAGTTTATTCAATCGCAACGTCGGAGCTTATAGTTAGCAGGACGGGCCTCGAATTTAGCATCGCGAGCGTAGTTGAAACTACAGACGGAATGTCGGCAGGGCTCACCCAGGCGACAACACTCACTAAGAAGCTCCCTTCGCTGCGGGCATTCCTAGCAAGTGCCGGTTTTCCAATTGAAAAAATCAATGAGGTGTCTATCCTTCACTTGTTTTATTTCATCTTCGGCGACACATCAGCTGTTCTTCGCCTTTTTGCCAGCTCTATGCCAACTGCTCTGCTTAACGCCATACCGACGCAGTTGAAACCTGATCTTGATCGGTCAACCGCCGAACATGGATACTCGCCCTTCGGCGCTCCTCAACTGCGGCAGGCCACTATCTACACGAAACTAAACGATGCCATCACGGGCGAGGTGCCGTCAATCGATTTGTCAATATTAAAACTGAAACTTCGAGATATCTCCTTTAAACTCCAAAACCCTCGTACATCTGACGAACGCGTCACTTTCGTTGCTGCAGGCACGGCTAAGCCCTTGAATAGCAACGAGGGCGTGGATGTCTCCCTCACTTTTTCGATGGCTGACCATCTCTCCGAAATCTCCTTACAGGCAACGTATCTCAAATCCGTCGACCAGCTTTCTCCTCTACTCTCTCTCGACGTATCATCTCTTAATCAAGTTTCCATCCCTATGACTAGATCAGCAGCCAATACGAATAAAACTAAGACTTTATCGGAGCTCAAGCCAGAGTCCGGTATAGACTCGTCTGCCGTGGGCTTTGCTGTTCGTGAAATGGGCAAAGGAAAGGGCACATTCCGCCTCGCAAGGGTGTTTGTCCGAGTCAACTTCAATGACTGGAAGGACTGGCTGCCTGGCGATATGGGCACTAAGTGCAAGACAGACAATAATCTTATCGATGGCGTCGTGGCGCAAGTGACTGTGTTCGATCCGACACAGGCCAAGCTTCGCCGAGTCCAAGTCGATATCAAGTTCATCATTAACTTGCGACAGACTGGAAAAGATTCTCCGCCTAAAAGTATCGCTGCTCACTTTGTCGCAGAGCCACTGGGGATGCCTGGGCTATGCGGACACGACTTTCGGCTGCTACTAAGGTGTCCTACCGGGATAAGCATTGACGATGTCTGCACCGCGTTCGGGTTAGATACAAATGTTTCGCTCATTAACAATGTCCCGGTGCTTGGTACATTAATTAAGAGGGTTCAGGTGACGGAGCTAGGCATCGGCGTCGAGCGAGACGAAACAGAGACTAAGCTCAGCGACTGGTCCCTCTCACTAATTGTGCGGGATGTGGATTTGATTCCTGGACAATTTATCCTCCGAAAGCTAGAAACCACAGTTGCAAAAGTTTATGGCGACGACCCAATACTGCACTTTGAAGGACACGGGGAGTTCCTCATCACGTCGCTTAAGAAAATGTTTAATGTTGATTTCAAGACGCCGCAGCTAGATGTTCTCGGTTCTGTGTCCATTGATGCTAACGGCGGTCTATCACTTGGCGAGTTTCTTCGCTGTGTTCAGGTTGACCTCTCTGCCTTGCCGGACTTTGAGGGGTACGCTGATTTGAAGTTGATTAAGTGTGGTATTACTTTTGGCTATACTAAATCGACTGATAATGGAAAAGAAACAGTTAAGGTTCCACACACGCTCGCCATCTGGGGGGCTTCCGCCTCGTTTCAGAAGCCGTCACTCACAGTCGGCAAACTAATATTCACTGATGCCTCATTTGATTTCACATGGCGCAGCCCACACGATATGTTCGCCTGTGGCAAGAATTCATATGAGTTTAGTGCGCGAGCAACACTCTCAGGCAGCAAGTTTAGTGTGCGACTTGGATACCAGTCGCAGTTCGGGACGCTCAGCGCAGAGTTACTAGCCCAGGAGACTAAGGGTAATACAGTTGGTGACCTCCTCGACGCGTGTGCGTCGGCTGAGATTGCCAGCAAGTTTAAGCCGGTGATAGGGGACTTATCGGTAGAGGTGGCGAGGATTGAAATTAACATGTCGGGAAAGGCTATCGAGAAATTCGAATTTACTCTCAAAGCGGACGCATCCCTAGAGCTTCACACGGATACACCTATCTCCGTGCGATCATTATCGATAATTTACCGTCGAGCCCAGAAAACCACGAGCAATGATAACGAGGGGAAGCCTTCAGGGAAAGACCATGCCAACGGAGACGTTAATAAGGGGGGTGTCTTAGTCTCAGCTAAGGAAAATGGGGGTCAATCCGTGCCGTCTACGCCGAAAGGAGACGAGTCTGCAACCAAGACGGGGCATAACTTGACCCGTGACTCTTTTGAGATCGAAGGAGTTGTCACACTGGGTAGCCAAAACGCCTCGATCAAGTTCACCTATCTCTCAGCCACAAAAGAACAGAAAGGCGAGACCAAGGTAGCGATCAGTTCCAAAGCAGGTGCCTTAAACTTGGAAAATTTGGCTTTAGTGTTGGGTCTAGTAAAGCCTAACCCTAATACACCGGACGGTGCATCTGGATTCCTAGGACTAGCAGTAACAAATGCGGAGGGAGTGGTAGATATCGCGAGCAAGGATGCGAAGCTGCCGGGAACTGTGGACGACAAGAAGCCGAACAACAGCAAAGTTGAGCCAAACTCCAGATTTACTCTATCCAGCCTCACTATCACCGTCGAATCGAAAAATTCCCTTATCCTCTTCGATGACCCTCCTATCTCAGTTAAGGATCTATATCTGAAAGTTGACTATGCAAAAACAACAATGACGCCAAGTCCGCCAACTGGGGAGACTAAACCCCCTACGAAACCTTCGCGGTTTTCTCTCAATTCTTTATTCTACGGTTCTATAGTCGTGGGGTCACAACATGTGCAGGTTTCTTATCAAAAGGACAAAAGGCCTGGTTCTAATAACAGCGTCTTTATCGGAGAATGGTCACAGGTCGGGGGCAAGAAGCTCGATTTCAAGGAAGTCACGGATAGTCTGCTTGTGAAGCACACAGACAAGAAAACGGCTGAGCCTGCATTTGACCTCTTCCCCGAACGCCGTGATCAGACTTCCCATGGTGGAAATGGGGCGGATAATACAGACCTGTCGAAACTACCCCAAGCCATTCCCCTCATCAAAGCTACCTTCATATTTATGCCTAATCACTACTTTCAGGTCTCAGCCGAAGGATCAGACTCTTGGAGCGGGAAATTTGCTGACCTTGATTTTCATGTGCACAAGCTGGGCGGCTCCATTCGTGTAGCAAAGCCAACAAAGCCAACATCCAAATCCAAGTACGAAGTGTCGGTTCGTCTCAAAGGTGAGTTGGAGATTGGCGACTTTACAAGTGCAATAGCCGAACTAGATATATCGCCGCCTGCCCCCYTCACAACAACAGATAGTGACAAGACAGTCAAGCCGGCATCAAAGAGAATCCTCACGGCCCGGATTAAGCACGTGGAGAAGAAATCCGGTAATATCAGTGACTTAGCGTCTAAAATCATCCCCAAACAAGGCGACAAGCACGACAGCGAAAAGGGATGGGGAGAACTCACCAAAGGCCCAAACGAACTCAACACGCTCAAGATTACTGGCGAGGCAGACCTGGTCGTCGATTTTGCCGGAAAGACCTTCTTCGTGCGTGGTCACATGAATGATAAGGGATCTGGTATTCTTCTTGGGCGTTGCCATCCCACCAAACCAAAGGGGTACGCCTTCGTCTTCGCCCTAGTAGTCGACAATGTGCATAGCATCTGGCCCCAGCTAAAAGAGGCCGTATCGGATGCATTCGAAATTCGTAAGGTGGCAGTACAGGTCCTAACCTACAAGACAACGCCGAAGCAGTTAACCGAGGAGATCATCGCAGCAGTTCGGTTGGCAAGGGGGGAAATACAACAACTTCCATCATCTATGGATGAAACCCATCAAGATCCATCTTCCAAAAAACCGCCAACTGGTGCAAGTTCAGACCCGCTGGATCCCGATAAAGATCAGCAAGAGTTCCTCGGCCCCCTATCTTTCCATGCAGTTGAAAACGAGGAGATGGTCCCATCGGTCTGGTTCCTAGCGGACATTGCTCTTGGGGGATCGCCAACACATTCAATGTCGTCGAGTCTTGCCCTGGCGTCAGCTCAGGACCCCCACAAGAGCGACCCATCGGTGCTCTTATACGCTTCAGTAAACTTGGGTGACGATTCGAAGGTGGCACAACATAATACCCGCTATAGTGTAGCAGTACAGAACCTTTCACTCGCGGGAGGGGTAGTTGAAATCATCAGCGGTACTGGGACCTATATTCCTGGTGATAAGACGATAGCGGGGGGCAGAAAATTCAACGCTAATGCCAAGTTACGTTTGAAGCATGAAGATATCTCTTCACAAGCGATCATGTTTGATATTATCCTCAATGTCATGCCAGGAACTACTTCATTCGGAGCTAGGGTGACTCCCGGTCAGAAGCCGGAGGAAGCTAGGCGGTCGGGCCCGAGTCTTACGCAGCCGTTCAAGAATATGTTCAACGTAGAGCTCGTGTACCTTCAGATATCCGGGACATTCACAAAGGATAGTAAGGTATACGTTTTATCCGGCCAAGTGCGGCTGGGCCAGAGTAACCAAGACGAGAAGTCTCTTACTGGTGCTGTGATTTTCGAGGGCACTCGACCACGAGGAGTGCTACTCACCTATGCAGCTGATGCTCATGTGCCCGTCCAGGACTTTACCAGCAAATACCTACTCTTGTCGCCTGCAACCTCTCCAACGTGGCCGTCGACTCACCCTAACTTCCGGCTCGAGTCTGTGACCGTCTCATATCTCAAAGCCGGTTCCCCTTTTCAGTCGCTGACTGCTGGTTACCACCTCGCCGCCCAAGTATATCTTTTCGATAAGCCATTTACTGTCGCCGTTGATGTAGCTACGGCTCGATCCTCGGGCGGCATCAAATTCACTGCTATATACAACGGTACCATTGATCTGGAGATTCTTCGCCTAGAAGGGCACACTATCAAAGATGACAAAGACAAAGGTCGTGACAAGGGTCCTGCTCTCGTGGTAGATGCCACAAAGGCGTCTAATCCAAACGGCGGGGTGGTCCTCGAAGCTCGCACCGGCGTATCTTTTCTGGGTATCAACCCACCTATGGACGCTAGCCTTTCTTACGTCACGCAGGATAGGAGTTTAAAGGGGACCCTAAAACTACCTGAAAACTTCCTAGACATCCCCGGCCACCAACAGATAGGAATAGTTTACAGGAATGGCAAACTTTCCTTCTCGGGGCTCGGCTTCGCTAATGAGTTCAGCGGAGTAGCAGACCTTGCCAAGCTGATAAGAGATGGGTCGAAGAAGGGGGCCTGCTCAAAGATTGTAGACTTTGTATTCAAGAGGAACGTGACGGGCAAGTTTGTGTTTAGCCTTGGGCTGCCGGAGGACGACAAACCACCGCAAGGTGAGGAGAAGGATAAAAAGGAGGGGATCATGGGAAAGCATCGGAGCTTGATCGATAAGAAGACCGGGAAAATCCTTCTCAAGGCGAGATGGCACTACGACATTGCCGTCGGATCGACAGTCGTCGTGACGGTACCGTTTAAGGACCTCGACGTGCCAGTCGATCCGCACATTAAGAGCACTGGTTTCAAGGATGCGCTATTGAAATATGTCAAAGACATCGTCCCCCACTTGGCGGAGGAAATATTTAAGAACCCGGAAACAGTCACCAAGCTGACGGCCATCTTCGCCGTCGAGCAGGGAACTAAGGAACTAATCGATTCGCTATTCTGTCGGGGTTCGAAAGACCCAAGGCTGCCAGGTGAAGGCGAGAAGCACATCGAGAAGGAAACTAATCTTATCAAAGAATTGGCGAAAGATGCCGCTGCCGCCCTCGCTGCCGCAGAAGCAATCGAAGCGATAGGAGGGATCACGGTCGTTGGCGGCCCGCCAGTGTTGATCGCCATCGGTATCGGTATCGTCATTATAGCCAGTCTCATCATCATCGACCGACTGATGGAGCATGCCTCCGAAAAGCGTAAGGAGGAGCTGAAAAAGCGCGTCAAGGAGGCCAAGGACGCCAGCGACAGGCTACAGGCCGCCATCAAGAAGGCTAAGACAGCGGCCGAGGATAAGATGACTATGACCACGGCCCCTAACTTCAAGATAATCAGTGATAAGCCGCGGGAAACGGCAGTTCAGGTCGACTGGGGCCAGTTCGTTCCCGCTAGCCTTGTTTCGACTCCCCAGAACCCCCAGGATGTCATTTGGACCGTGCAGTTTAGCACTGGCGAGCAATTCAAGGCGGAGGAAACGGTCACTGTAGAGGTCGAGAAGGCCACCTCGAAGGCATATACTGATACAAAGACATGGCCGTTCGCCGCCGTGATCTTCTGCCGTGTTCGAGGATCAGTCACTCTAGAGAGGAAACAACCTGACGGCAAAGTAGAACATCATGTTTTCGAGGCAACTCATTTTAGCCCAGCTGCTAAGATCGCCCATATTCCATTCCTCCCACCACCTACCTCTGTGTTGTTGGCGCAGCATGGTGAGCAGGGGGCGGGGTCTGTGACCGTGGACTCCAAAGAGAAAAGAATCCAAGTACGAGTATCTGTACCAGATGAACAGGATGCATCTATCGTGCTTTTCGATCGAGAGGTTCCTCACAACGATGTTTCCAAACCTTGTGTGTTAGCCGACGTCAGATTGCTACTACCGGCATCCCTCAAGAATATAAAACTCGCCGATCTAAAATCTGTTAAGGCTTACGCAAGGGCCGTTGCCGTTGACACGACGCATAGAAACTCTGAATGGATAGCATCCAACGCTGTCCCGGTTGTTGCCGGCCCCGATCCCACGGGGTTTAAGGCCGCGATGAAAGGACCTGATGTCAACGCTAGCTGGACAATTCCGGTGGCTGGAGCACATGCCATTACGCCCAACCCCCTGATCTACTTGGTCAATAAAGATAATACTTGGTACTTGCCCGCATCGATCAAGCCTACGGCACCAAGCTCGACTACCAGAGAGGCATTACTGGTACTTCCTCCGAGCATCAAGACCGGTGAAGTCATCACCGTGGCACTACATGATCGTGTCATCCCAAGCGGCTCTCTAGCTGTATTCTCCGGGGCCCGATTAACGGTAGATTATTTGGCCATCGTATTTATCAACGCTCCGGATAGTTACTTAGATTTACAAACAGGGGAGCTCGTACTGTCAGTTATAGCTCCATTCCAGCCCTTAGTCTCTAGCTCGGTATTAGTTCGACTGCCAAGCAAGCAGCACACAACTACCCCTATTGACAGACCCGTTTCGAATATACAATGGAAAAACAGCAGCACGACAGGAAACACTTCGGTCACGAGCACACTGACTGTCACAGACGTCAAAGCACCCATCTCAGGCCCAGTCCAAGTCATCGTTCGCGACGCAGCGACAGGCCTGGAGAAGCCCTCACCACAGCCCTGGATACTTGCAATAGGCAAATCCCGCCTTCCAGTACCTGTCCTCACAGTTCATGTAAAACCCCCCGCTACAGCGCTTCTCATCTCCTGGGTGCCTATCGCGCGCCCCGCCAGCGGCATCTTCACGCACGTGAGAGTGGAGAATGGCGGGACGCTGATCGAGGACGTGGATATCAGCACGGGGCGTCACTCGCTATCCTGCGACGCGTCCAAGCTCGACAAGCCCCTGACACCGGGCTCC